>BROG01001702.1:0-32535 GCA_030159075.1 Atrina japonica | reverse complement strand
CCTACAGTATGGTGGAAAGTTGATTTCGGTGATGTGTATGCGGTGTCTAACATTAAACTATTTTACAGGAATGAAGGTGGGTGGTTTCAGTTATTCGTTGGATTAATATACCACATACGGATATGTCAATTTGCTCTTCATTCATTTTTTACATTGTTTTTAAAATTACCATTCCAATTAAGACGTATGAAGCGTAATAAAATTCATATTGCTACTTTCTGTTATAAAAGTCATACTACTTAATATAATCTACAGATTATTTGCCTATTTGAGTATACAAGAGGACCAGGGTGTAGGCACTTTGTCTCAGTTAGCCAAACCTCGAATAACATTTGTCTTCGCATGCACTAGTAGCATACCTGTCTTTCTGGAGACATAGTGTTTATACCGATTATACTTTCACAGACATATCATACGATGAACTCATTCGATATTATATATCAGTACTGTGCCCTTTCAAGATACACACGAGATATACAGTTATAATTATTACACACACACACACACACACACACACACACACACACACACACATATATATATATATATATATACACACATACACACACACACACACACACACATATATATATATATATATATATATATATATATATATATATATATATATATTTGATGTTTTTTTATTTTCTTATTGTTCGTCAGTTATACACTATATAATCCAATATGTACATCGTACAGTTGTTTGATGGTAGAGGGACATTATAAACATGTTTTGACACCACATACTCTCATACACCATACAGACAGTAGGTAGAGTTGCTTTAGTATTCATATTTACACTTAAATGCATATACAAAGTATAGGCACAAACCCACATGCCTACGTATATATATAGACCCACAAACGTACACATATAGTTCCATGTATGTAAATACTGAATATTTAGATAAACAGGTACATGTAAAACTATATATAACAGATCTAGAGTGCAATGTACATATATTATAAATATGAATATATTACATATTGTGATTAATTCTTGTATTTAAATGCAATAATTAAATTCCAAGCAACTTGTCAAGGATCTGCCATTTATTTCTAAATTTGTGTTCGTTTAAAGCTAGCTGGAAGCAAAGCTTTTCTGTTTAATAATTTTAATATAATGAGTTTAGAATTTTTTGTACAACAGCGGGACATTTTGTACATGTACGGTTTGATTCAGTTAAATATTGCTGGTGGGTTAATGAGAGATCGTCATTTCATATCATTCTTTTTGTCATGTTGCAACTTCGTTTGAAAAACTGAGTAAATATTATTAGATCCTTTTGTATCTTTTGTTTATTTCTGTAAAATACGTCTAAATCATGTTAATTTTAAGCTTTTGATAAAGGATGTTATGTTGATCATGCGGAGACCAACCCCTGAACAATCTTGATACCTATTTGTTCTAGATATTTTGTTAAGTTTACTATTTCAAATTAATTCGTACAAAACATTTTAAAACTTTTTATATCCGGGTATGACTAGGTTTAGGTAAAACAAGAAAGAGATGGGTAAATTTTGGAATGAATACGGATTTCACAAGAATAACTTTTCCAATGGGTATTATATTTCTTTTATTCCAATGTTGAATTTCATTTTTTAATTTTATCTGAACATTTTTCGTAGTTTGCATATTCGAAAGATCAAATTTGTGAAGGTTATACCGAGGATATTGGATTTTCCAATTGTATGTTGTAGTCTTTGCATATATATTCATTGCAATTCAAAGAGCTTTAAATTTTGGAATATTGGGTTTGAGTCCAGAGTATTTAGAAAACTGAAAAATAAGGTCTTGTGTGCTTTTCAACTTTTTTCAGAGTTATCTAAAAAACCAAGTATCGTCCGCATGTTGTAAGAGCTTAACTACTTTGCTTATATTCATTCCTTTGATATTCTTATTTTGCCTTATCAATAGACCAATTATTTCAGCACATATTACGAAAAGATAAGAAGAGATGGGATCACCTTGTCTACAACTACGGCCTATTGCAAAGAAACTGGATTGAAAACTATTCTGCGTTACACCCACCTAATTAGGACTTGTCCAAAATTGAAAAACAAAATAAAGTTTTAGACAAAAAAATTCCATGAGACAGAACCGAATGCTTTCTCGAAATCAATCATAAAAAATATTCCAGGGATATTGTTAATTTTGATTTCATGCAAATGCCATAAATAAATCGAGTATTTTCACCGAAATATCTACCACTGAGAAATCCTTTTTTATTTCCATGAATGATATAATGAAGAACACATGTTATACGGTTGCCAATACAGGAGGATAATAGTTTATATGAAATCTTTAGAAGAGTAATTGGTCTCCAGCTTTTGTGAGAACTCGCGAGGTTTATCACCTTTTGGTATAATTGATAAATACATTTGCAGACCGCAACCACAGTAAACCTATGTCTTACCAGAAAAAATGCAAAAATTCCGAATTATATTCATCAAGACCAGGTAATTTATAATTCTTAAGGCCTCACAATGCTTTAAGAGGTACATTATAAGTTATTTGTCCCTCTAGCTTTTCTGATATATATATATATATAATTTATTTACAGCTTTTGAGTTGATAAGAGAAGACAGTTATAATCATGATTTGAATAGATAGTTTTGAAAGATTTAATTTTTGAAAGTATTTCTTGTTGATCAGTGATAAGTTGATTATTATTGTTTTCTAGCTTTGTTACAGTTTTATTAATAAGTTTCGTTTTTCGAAGCTAAGAAAATATCTATTTGTTTTTTTTTTAGCTTCCTTGATCCACCTGGCATGAGTGCGTACAAAGGGTCTTTTGATACATTTTTTTCTTAAAATTGAAAGTTTATCGTTCAAATATTTTATTCTTTCAAGATGAATTGTTGTTTGGTCTACATTACTGAACGCTTGAAATTGCCGTTTAAGAAGTTTTATGGTCGATACGGGGATCTTGTTAAACATTATGAAATCCCCTCTCGATAATATTAGATTCTGGAGCACGGCCACAGAGAGTGATTTCCTTTCGCCAATTTTGCTTTTTCTCGAACTTGACATCTTCACCAAACTTGATATGTTCACCAAATTTGACCCGTTCATCGTACTAGACAGATTTCGATGGATCATTTGCTATGGGTGTGGTATGCCAGCAGAGGACGCTGACACCTTCCGGACACCTGGTCCTATACCGCTTGGGATTCGCAATTGGTATTCATGTTGAGACCATTGCACATCTAATTCGTCGTGACTAATTGACTTGAGCTTCGATTATTAATTTGTACATCTTCATTTCTACTTTCAAGGTCTTTTTCTTTATTTTTGTTTTCTTTTTTTCATTTCGGAGCAGTAGCTTATAGTACAGCTTCTTATTTGTAGTAGTATGTGTTAGAATAGTTGTTGGTCGTCTATTATAAATGATATCTTCTAATTTAATTCTATTTATATTTTTAGCGTCTTATAGAGTTGCAGTATATAGTGTTTTGACCTTATTTATGATTTTATTTGCTCCTCCAACATATGTTCTATCGGGTAGTAGTGGGTTGTTAAATTCCTATGTGCCTTTGTCTTTTTAATGTCTGTAAGTTTTAGTGTTATTTTTTAGCGAATGATCAGACCGATACCCAGGGATAATATCTGTATTTTCGACTAAGCATACGAGTTCTTTTGACATGAAGAAAAAAAAACAAGTTTTACTTATTCATGCGATGGAGCATGCCATGTGTATTTTTTATGGTATACCCGCCAAGGGTCAATTCAATCACTTACACGGATAAGTAATTTGTTTCTCGCGTTTGGGTTATTAATTTTTGTGTAGTTTGAGTAATCGAGCAATACATCTTGAACTAAATTGAAATTTCCTCCTAATAATATAAAGAGACCTGAAAAGTTGATAATTAGTTTAAAAATATTTTCAAAAAAGACAGGACAGTCTTTACTTGGACCAAATATATTAATTAGTAAACGATATATATTTACTTTGCAAAACAATTTCTATCATGATGTAATTCTTTTTGTCACCATGCTCGATATTCGTAATTTTAAATTCAAAAGTATTGTTGTAAAGTATGGCGACAGCTCTTGAATAGAATTTGCCAGTACTTTGTATCAACAGACGGATCCGAGGTGAATATATTTTTGAGTGAAAGGTGTATCTTGTAAATATTAGATAGAGGCATTTTTTTCCTTTAGATAATTAAGGACATCCCGTCTTTTCTCAACTCTACTAACCCCCTACAGCTGTTAGACAAAATGCTCAAGGACATTTTGTCTAAATTTAAAGTAAATGTAATAATCAAAATTAAGGCAGACGTATTGGATGAGTAAAGAAATCTGTACTGCAAGTGAAAGCACGTGCACTTGCATAGTAATAACATGAATATACATTAAACGTGTGAAAGATGAAATATTTGTTCTTACATTCGCTTTTAAACCCAAATCCACATACGAAACAACACAATAGATATATATATAACTATGATTCATATGGCATAAATATATGATGCTGGTTATCTTGGTACAGCAATTAATATGTATCACAATCATTGTTCTTCAGACGGAAACTGTCTTGAAATCGGAGTAAAGAAATATTAGTAGGAAATTGAAATGTTTTACACTATTCGTAACAGAAACACTATTTGTATATATATTTGAGTGTGTGTGTGTGTGTGTGTGTGTGTGTGTGTGTGTGTGTGTGTGTGTGTGTGTGTGTGTGTGTGTGTGTGTGTGTGTGTGTGTGTGTGTGTGTGTGTGTGTGTGTGTGTGTTTAATTCGTGTTTCGGTTTTATGAAATTAAATTCCGACAGTCTTAACTTTCGAACAAAGTAATTCAAATAAATGAAATTCAATGTTTAGACTTTTCAGTCCAGTACTTTCCGCTTGGTTACTCTAATATCTTTTCAGGAACCGTATTCAGATTGTCAGGGTTCAAGTTATACGTGACGTTACATGATGACTTCAAATCCAACAGTCCCGTGTACGTCAATAACAACGGTATACAGATACAGCCATATCCACCAGCAAATTTTACAGTTACAGTGGCAGCATACGGACAATATGTGACGCTATACAAAGACCGGACAACGTCATGTTTAGGAGCATATGGAAGTTCAAATACAAATTATTGTGCTCTTCTTGAACTATGCGAAGTGGAAGTTCTAGGTAAAATAATGTCATACAGGGGAAGAAGTGTACCCGGGGTATTCAAAAACTGATCATCATTTGTTTCTGAATTGTTGCATACTTATTCATTATGAATGTATGAACTAATAACATCTCGTAAGTGTGTTGGCATATAAGGGCTATTTACTTATGGAACAGTTATGTCCCTTTTCCGCATTTTGTTTCTTTTTTTTTCTTCTTTTTTGTGCTCAGATATATGGCTCTCAGTGTTTTAATCTAAGCATGATTACTCTAAAGTGGTTAAGGATTTAGTAATTAGTCGATGAGCTTGTATTATGGTGCATATAATACATGTATGAAATAACTATTCTAGTGTTGTGAGCCAGTTCATCATAGCACAATATTTTGTTTTCTTTATTTCATATTTTCAAATTCACTATAATGATAGATGGAATACATATGTTTTATCTATTTCAGTAATTAAGCAAAGCAAGCAATCAAATGAGATATGCACTGTAATAAGACATGAAATACATATACATTTGCCTGTCTACATTGTATTTCAGTTATTAAGCAAGTAACTACTAATCGGTATGGAATATGTACTATAACTAGATATGTGATGCGTATTTTTTAAACAGATATAATGAAATTAGATTTCTGAAAGAAATTGTAGTATTCGAAACGGCTTTTATTGTTTAAGCAATAATTTTTTCTTCAATTCAGACCTAAATACGGTCATTATATTAACAGGATCTTTTCTACAGTTGCTAATATGAAACCATTTATATATTGTAAATCCAATTAAAGATATGACTATATTGATGTCATTATATCTGTTTTGTGCTATTTTATAGCCTAAGATAATGTGCTTTAACGTTCTTATATTAGTACTATACCCAAATTTTGTTAGTCGGTTAATAATGTTATTCCAAAATGTATCTAGGCGTTTACAAGTTACAAAATAGTGTTCACATGTGTCTCTAAGATTACAAGTATAACAATATTCACTATCCAATATTTTCCATCGATGAAGCAGAATTTGATTAGGCAAAATGTTGTTAAATAGTTTCCAGTGGAAAAGTTTTTCATCATTCTCCCGGATTTTGTAGAATACAAATAAAAGTTTTTGTTCCAGGAGGCCCCTGGTATTTTCCCCAAAAACATTTTTCCAAAGTGCAAAACAGTAACTTTGAGACACGTCTTTTTTTTAACAGTAAAGAGTAGATAATTTTGTTATTCGTTTTTCCAAATTTCATTATCTTTCCGGTATTTACATGTAATATGATATCCGAGAAGTTAATCATTGTTTGTATATTGTTTGCTTTTATCTCAGAGAACCACGTTCTGGGAATTGCTTTCTTTATAGTATATATTTCCGAAATCCAAATCTTTTGTCTTTCAAATTTTTTAACACAAAATCTTCATCAATATTGCCATTTTCACCGATAATATCATTTATATATATAAATCCAGATTCAATCCAGTTTTTAAAGAACAAGCATTTTCCGTTATGAGTTATATTTATATTCCCCCAGATGATTTCTTGTTTGATTTCAAAGCTATTTTTTATATTTGTTTTATAACCTTTCAACATGTACCAGCTCTTTATAATAGCTAAATAGAAATCGGGTATCTGTTCTTTGAATGGTAAATAATTTAAACTGTTGTTGTTTAGTTGGAAGATAAGAAAATCCGGACCGTACTTGTCAAGAAAGAGTGATGGTATAAGTTTCCAGTTAGCATTGGTCTTATCAAGCATTCGTCTTACCCATGATATTCTTAAGGAATGTATATGGATAGTAAGGTCTCTTTATATTCAAACCCCCATTTTGATAAGTACTAATCATTACTTTTCTTTTCACTTTTTCTGGTCCCTTTCCCCATATGAATTCAAAAATTAATTTTTCCACCTTCTTTATTTGTTCTTTCGTTATAAACTGTACAGAGGCTAAAAAAGTTAATTTTGGAATAACGAAACAATCAATGACAATTTTTTTCCCCCAAAATCGAAAGTTTGCGTTTCTTCCAATTTTTCAGTAATGAATCAATGGAAGTTACTTTGTCTTCCCAGTTTAGATTAGAACATACCTTTTTATTCGTTCCAAAGTGTATACCCAAAGCTTTAGCTTTCTTAACCCATTTTATACCCTCAAAAAGTTCATTCCTTCCTTTGTTTTTTCCAATATACATACCTTCCGTTTTATCTTTGTTTAATTTTAGTCCTGACATTTTACCAAATTATTCAACAATATCTATAACCTTTCTTACTTCATTTAGTTTAACAAAGAGAGTTGTATCGTCTGCTAGCTGTGATATTTTTATACTTCGGCCCTTTATTCTAACTCCATTTATATGACTATTGTACTTAATTTTACACGCTAAAACTTCTGCAGCTATAACAAATATTAAACATGATAATGGACAACCTTGTTTTATTCCTTTAAATATGTCATATTGTTCTGTTAACCAATTATTGTTTTTTACACATCCTTTGTTATCTTTATATAATGTTTGAACCCATTTTATAAATGACTCTCCAAACCCAAATTTCCGTAGTGCCTGAATCATAAAATCCCATTCAATTGTATCAAAAGCTTTAGAGAAATCTAAAAAAAGTAAACACGAATCTGTATTTAATTTTTCTGCGTAATCAATAATATCTTGTATCTGTCTTATGTTATATCCTATAAACCTATTTTGAATGTATCCATTTTGATCCGTACTTACAATTTTTTCTATTACCTTCTTGACTCTGTTTGCTAACGCATGCGCAGCTATTTTATAATCAATGTTTAGAAGTGTAATCGGTCTCCAATTTTTAAGTAATAGTGGATCCCCCTTTTTGAATATTAGTGTTACTATTCCTAATTTCTGAGTATCACTTAGTTCACCCTTTTCATATGCATAGTTTAAAGCATTTAGCACAATATGTTTTATTTTATCCCAAAACACTTTATAAAACTCAGCCGAAATACCATCGCTTCCAGGACTTTTATTCAGCTTCATATTTTTCACACCGCATTTTGTTTCTTTCGTCAACTGTTCTATTCATTATTTAAAACAGTCATTTAAGTACAAAAGTTATATTTTTCTAGCTAACTTGGTAAAATTTTATCTAAAGCCTAGGTATCAATGTGTTTTAAGTTTTCATTAGACTAAGTGGAAGAAATAGCGAAGAAATAACACCTTGAAGTATGTCGAAATTGAGCATTTTTAAACAAAAACATCCATTAAATGATGACTGTAATACCATTTGACTTAGAGAGTGATTTTGAACATGACGTTGACCTAGATTGGGCGGTGCATTTCATCAAATCTTTCTAGAAAGCTTCGTAAAAGTATCATATATAATAAGAAAGTAATGTGTTTCATAGCTGATATAATAACATGGCTGTGAAATTAATTCTTTCACAAAGAACAATTTATTGTACATTTTGATGTGAATTTACCATTCAATTTATGTCTTTAGTGGACAATTTGGTGTTGTCTTTGATTTTTGTTTATATTGCTAACATCAGTTTCGGTTAATATATCATATTGACATTTTGGTTACTTGACCAGGTTTTCTTTTTTTCACTTAAACGTTATGATCATATTTTTGTTTCTCATTTTAAATGTATCTAATGATTAAAAGAAGAAAATGTAAATCTGGGATAGTGTCATCAATTACTGACCTATCTTACATTTTTCTCACTCTCACAGTCAGTGCGGGCTCCAGCGTGTATGTGTGTGTGTGTGGGGGGGTAGATATGAACCATGTTACATTTTTGGCCAAACATGCATTTTATGTATGACAATGAGATAAGAAAATTAAACAGCATTTACTTCAGTTTCAATACAAACAGATATTCGAAACAATGCCAGTATGATTGCTACAACTTTAGTAAAATGACACATCCTTTATTGAATTGATTATCTGTACTATTCTAATTGTAACCAATTTAACTTTATAACCTCACATCTACTGTTGCCAGATTATCAATCAATGAAATGTCATAAACTCATTGGGAATGATAGCTTTGGTTGTTGGACATCTTAGTATGTGCTCTCACTGATGACATACATAAAAATCATAACTGTATAATAATTGTTTTTAGTAAATATAAGCATTGGATTAATGTAAAGATGTTTACTTTGATGATTTGTAATGTTTGACATGTTATAAACTTTACTGTAAGAGCAATTTCTTTTTATTTCGATACGTGGGCCACAATAACTATTTAAACACGTGAAATGTCAAATAAATACCGGCTACTTACACTGTCCATATTTTAACGAAGACGTTAATAATGTTTATTCTCAAGGATGTCCAAAGAAGAAATATGGTACAGACTGTCAAAGTGATTGTCCTGACAACTGTCTTTTCGATGTATGTGCTGTCAGTGATGGGAAATGTTATGGATGTAAAGCAGGCCACACTGGTGACATGTGTGATCAACGTAAAACAATTTTATAATTGTCCTCTCTCTCTCTTTCTCGTTCTCTCTCTGTGTCTCTCTGTGTCTCTCTGTCTGTCTGTCTGTCTGTCTGTCTGTCTGTTTCTCTCTCTCTCTCTCTCTCTCTCTCTCTCTCTCTCTCTCTCTCTCTCTCTCTCTCTCTCTCTCTCTCTCTCTCTCTCTATCTCTCTCTCTCGTTGATTACCATAATTTTTAATTTAAAAGTCACAACGAATTGTCTTTTATTTGATCTTTTTAAATTCAGTGGAAAATATCTATATAAATTTGCTTTTGCTTATTTTTTTTTGTTTTCCGTGTGAGTGTACGGATGCGTGTCTTTTAAATATATTTATTTAGCTTGTGGTACTGGTACATATGGCATAGGGTGTTCACAAACTTGCAGTGGCAACTGTAAAGATGGTGCTACTTGTGACTTCATAAATGGAACCTGTCTCAGTGGTTGTTCTGATGGCTACATGGGAATTGTTTGCAACCAAAGTAAAATATGATGGCTTTGTATTATCTTGTTAAGTATAATATTTTACTTTTAATTATCATGTTTAAGATAAAACAGATTTAAATATATTAAGACTGCATAATTACAAATACAATTTGTGTTGCCTTCAAAGCATTGCAAATATTATAAACATAATACCAAAGTTATAATGCTGAAGACGATAATTTCTGTGAAATAGACTTCATGAATTGAGCTCCTACCCTAAATAGATTTTGGGAAGGGAAATTGGTATACCTCAAGGCAATATAGTAAACAACAAGTTCTAATACTATTTACAAGTTAAGGTTTAGGTGGGAACAGTGTCGACACCGAATTTACAGATACTTTTAGGTCTTCTGAGCTAAAAGCTAAGGGTGACCTATTGCGATCGGCGTCGTTAAACATTACACATTTTAGACTTCTGCTCAAGAGCCAGTGGACAAACTTCAACCAAACTTGGTATATAGCATCCCCATGTGAAGGCTAATTAAGTTTGCGAATAAAACGGGGATAGAATCCATAGGGCCCTTAAAAAGGGCAAAAAGGACCAAAACATGATACATCTTTAAACATTTGCTTCTCATGGACCTCATTTTCACTATATATATTCAAGTTTGGTCTATCTCGAAATTTGATTGGATGGGCAGTTTGAGTTGAGAATATCTCCAAACTTTAGTAACAGTTTCATTCCTCACGTATTTCATTTGGATTTGACTGTGAATTCACGGTGGGTGTGACCGGTCGACAGGGGATGCTTACTTCTCCATGACACCTAATTCTACCTCGTTTTGTTCATTCTGTTTTTTACCAGATTTGTATCTATATTCATAATTTCAAATATTTATAATTTGGTATTTAACGTTTCTTATATTTCATGTTGTATTTCAAGCCTATTTGCAATGGAGTAATGTGCACACCATAACTCCATATGCAGATAATAAGGGATGATATTAATAAAACGTGGAAGATAAAATTTATTATGTTCCTTGTAGCTTGCAGGCCTGAATTCTTTGGGTCATTATGCTTCTCAAAATGTGGATCCTGTAGAAATAATACCAGTTGCAATCACATTGGTGGTTCGTGCCCAAATGGATGTGAGCTTGGAGTCACCGGACAATACTGCAAAACATGTATGTGTTATGTGTATTTGATATACGTTAAACTACATTACTTGGAACATGAGTTCCTTGGAAGGATTTGAAGTTAGGTGTATTTGAGAACATATTCAGATATTACTGTATAACAATATTTTGTTTTAACAACTTTTTGTATAACAAAACAACTGCAACGGTTATAATAATAATAATTATAATAATAATAATTATAATAATAATGATAATAATAATAATAAAAATCTTAGTAAACATTAAACAAGCAACACAAATGATAATCTAAATCGAATAATTATAACCATTTTTCATCATCATGGTCATTTTCCTTTCATTTGCATTTTTAAAATTTGCTGCAACATGTTAATATAACGCTATTGTATATCTTTTCATATTTCTGAGTGTCATAATTAATTCTATATATATATACCTTACAGCTTGCAGTTTTGGTAAATATGGCTATAATTGCAATGGTAGCTGCAGTGGAAACTGTCTGAATGGTGCGGCATGTAACGTACAAACAGGATATTGTGATAATGGTTGTGTTGGTGGCTGGAAAGGAGACAAATGTGACACGGGTAAATAAATAGTAATAATTAAAATGTATTGCTTACAATCTGACAGTGTCAAGTTTTCATATAGGTCATTAGTGTTAATGACGTTACAAATAAATGATAATTTCAATTCCAATTCACAAACTGCAACAGAGTTGCAGATATATACATGGGGAATGGAAATCAATGTTTGTCATCGCATATAGGTTGAAATATTAGACTTTATCTTTTAAAGTTTGATCGTTTTGGAAAACATAGCAAGGTTGTATGTAGACAAAGGATTTCCGGATTTTCCCCAATAGTTAACGTACACTGTATCGCACTGTTGATCTATCGAAAATTAATGGTAATTTAGCAGACAAAACACAGTTACAGAACAGACTGTCACATGGCTTAGTTGATGTCAAAAGATAAAAGTGTTGGGGTAATTGATTGCATTTTCGAAACAAATATATATATATAACTATATTTTTCGAACAAAAAAAACATAAATAAAACTATACTTTTGATGGCTCCAGTCGAATCACATTTTATTCCAGTTTTACAAATTTTCAAAGCTTTAGAGATTAAAGTTTGCTTTCTCAGTTTGCGAGGATGGGACGTATGGAAGTAAATGCTTTCACAACTGTACTGGGAATTGTTGGAAAGAAACAACCTGCAGCAGAATAGACGGATCCTGTCAGTATAGATGTAAAACTGGTTGGAATGGATTCACATGTGATCAAGGTGTTTATGTTTTCATTATCCTCAAATTATACAATGATCTGTTTGTCTTCTCGATTATTGCATGATTAAAAAAATAAAACACCTTCATGTATAAGATAACTGGCGTACTTTTAGAAGAAAAAATGACTGAGTTCGTACGATGAAATCGAAACTTTATGTATAAAAAATATCAAATGCATTTACACATATATAATAAATTGCGTACTTTTTAGAAGTCAAAATAACTACGTTCGTATGATGAAATCGATTAATATGTATATCTATGGCTAAAAATAAAATAAAAAAACCAAAAACAAACCAAAAGCAACAAAAAAAAAAAAAAAAAAAAAAAAACCACAAGAATGTGTATAAAAGTAGGGCAATTGATCTTCATATCATTCACCTAAGAAGGTTTTACATATAAAACCCTAAAGCAATAGCAAGCTATTCATTTGTGATATCCATATATGGTTTTGTTGATACATTAAAATATGGTATTGCAACCCGCTCACTCTGTCCCTGTGTAATCGATATTGTGTGAGCCAGTACTTGTGTATAGAGTTGATGTCTATATCTTTGTCATAATTGTTTTAAAATAGTGTGTAAAGCTGGAAAATTCGGACCAAACTGTATTGATACATGCGGTCACTGCATTAACCGTACATCGTGCGACCGACAAACAGGTGTTTGTCACCAAGGATGTGCTAACGGATATAGAGGGAGTATTTGTAATGATAGTACGTAACTGCCTTAAAATTAAATTACAATATTTAAAAAAAATCACAATTGCTGTCATTTTATAAGGATATTTTACTTCAATAGGCAAACTGAATTTTGGGTATGATTTAATGGAATTTTATAAAATCAATTTACATGTGCAATGTCAAAAACTACGCAAATGTTATCAACTCCAATGAGATGGAAATCAATATCCAAGAAAGTAATTCCTTTTTTATAAAATAATTTTACGATATAAATTCACATGGCAATATTTACTCTATAGATATTGGAGATATTTTATCTTAATATTTGGAAATTTCAGAATGCGAAATCGGCACCTATGGCCCGAAATGTTCTTTGAAGTGTGTAACGTGCAATGACACGTGTGATCACGTAACGGGGATATGCCCAGGTAAAAGCGTTTGTCATTTTGCCATATGTTTTATAAAACTGTTAAATGAATTGATGTGAAATTATCGGAGGAGGTATATTTATATATAATTTTGAACGTAAATGGCTTTTTCTACCGTTACCAAATCTACCTATAGACTTGACAACATCCGATAACGAATGGACCTGGTTCTATCATATGATATGGCAAGGGAGTATGTGAGAACAAATATGTGGTCGCCTAGTCGAACAGGTGTGTTTACTGTGGTGTGCTCCCACAGCAAGGACCTCACATGCCAACATCAGGGCCACCGAGGGACATTAATACTACTTGACGTAGCTTGTTTTTGAATCGCTGTGAAATAAAGTTTAAACTTTAAACATCCGAAAACGTAATGAAAAACGGGGTATAAAGATAGATTTTGAAAGTTGTCTCTGGTAACATTTTACGTCATATGATAATCTGCGTTACAGAGTGCAATGGCGGGATGTTAACACGTATTCTTGTATCTGATTTCAGACGGAAATGCATTGACTGAGATTCAGAAACTGCAACTGTCATTTATAATTTACGGAATAATAAGTGCAATAATTATATGTATCGCTGTTGTCATTATTCTGTTTTTCCTAAGAAAGATCCTTTCACTCCGCTCAGAAAGTAATATTAACAGACACGATATTGAGTTTTCTGTGTCTGACAAATCAGATCCATCGAATGACGTCGGCGTCCGCAATAAAACGAACAGCGGGGATACTATGATAGTAGAATCGAATAGCAGTCATGTATCAAAAACCGAGAAGTATGAGGAGCTTGGGCACATTCGGGGTGAAATAAGCAATTACGAAACCCTTAAAGAGGATGAAACATCTACTAATTCACAAGGCAAGGATATTAAAGAATCTTGTGACAGAAAGGGGGCAGAAGACGGAGATAGAGACGCCAGAAACTACGAGGAACTGCATACTCATCCTTCAGAAAATGCTTACGAATCACTACGTAATGATGACAATACACAATATGCGAACTTCTAATTTAATATTTTCTGAGATACATTTTTTTAAACATGCTACAGTTTAAATTGTTATATAAGAACGTAAACGCTTTTACATAAGTCTGTATGATGATTCTTATTTCCTTTATTTTTGCGATGATATATAGTCAAAAACATACCCAGTAGAATGATTCAAAAACATAATTTTACAAACACAGTTGTGGCAAATTTAATATTTCCGTTCATAATCTAATGACACTGTACTGTGGAACACATGGAAAATGAAATTATATATTTTTGTAAGATTATTTTTATTACTTATTTAAACGCAATAAAAATAATGTGTAAAAACACATCCAGGCGACTTATATTCCATTAGTTTCTGATCACAAACTATATGATTCCATGATATAGCTATACTTCTCTTCATATTTTTATGTTGGCTGGACCCACTATTGACGTAAGGGATTTCTGTGATGTTTACTGACCTAGATTCATTTGCAGTGATTTACCAGGTGTGCATTTACAACTTCAACATGCGCTAGGTACGCTATTAGATACTCATTTTAATGACCAGTAGTTCATTATTTCGTTGGAAAAAGATAATTTCTGTCACTGTTTAAATGTAAGATTTTAAATATTCTTTCGGTTGTTGATTCTCTAACCCAAAGACAGTGCTGTACTAAATTTAGCATTTTTTGAAACTGAAAGTAGCAAAAACCCGATCGCTGCATTGTTTTTCATATTCTGTATCCAAAAGTATGATTTGTTTCGAAATGCAATTTAATTCCAACTTGCTAGAGTATTTCGGTATTATTAGCGTTTGTTACGTCGTTAATTTAATATTCATGTGAGTGTGTTTTTATTTCCAGACGTATAACATCGTTGTAACGAAGCATTTTGTACTTTAAATAGAACAAAACAAATGTATATATCATATCGTCTTCCATTAGAGAGTAGTGGTACCGGACCGGTAGTCAACAATGGCCAGTAGAGTGATTAGTCTTTAGTATGTAGCACGACAATACCCCCCTTCTGTTTCCTTCTGGCCTAATTGGCTATTGGACTTCTACCAGTTTAAACATAAGCCTGGCTCAGACGGTAGCGTTCTCGTGAGTTCGAGTCCAGTCGGCGACAGTCCAGTTTCCTGTCCTTCGGATGAGACATTAAAAACCGAGGTCCCGTGATACAGGAGGCATCGGCTACAATACAAATCCGGTAAACATGGACACACATGGACCTCTGGAAATCAAGAGGAGGGACCAGGTGCCACGGAGGAGTAAGCATCCCCTGTCGACCGGTCACACCCCCGTGAGTCCACAGGCAAGTCCAATGAAACATGCGAGGAGTGTATTCTCGTCACAATTGGTACAGACGTCTCAACAACCGCCAACGAAAAGGAAACTCAACATTTCACTTAGTGAAACAGAGTAGTCGCAAACAATAATTTGTCAGTGAGTAGTTTACCACTGTATATCAAATCTTCGTATGTTGTACACGCCCTGGCATATCGGATAATTTGTGAAATATAAACTCCATATGCGGGTGACTGAGGGATATAACTGCTTAAACATGGACAATTTACGATGGCAAAGTCGAAATCGTCGCGTTTATCGTATAGCTTAGTTTTTTTAATTTCCCGTCTGTGTAAAATATTCAGTAAAATGTCTAAGTATGAAGCGGGTGTGCTTGATTCTGTTATATCTTTAATTTCTAGTTGGCTGGGATATATCACATATCGCATATGTATGAACATGCCATTATTAATTGACAAAACGTCATCAATATATCTAAATGTCAAGTTAAAGGACACTGCTATTTTTTTCTTCTTTTGATTCTGCAGTTTCTGAATGAAGTCTGCTTCGTATGAATAAAGGAACAGGTCAGCCAATAAAGGAACACAATTGGTTCCCATAGGAATGCCGACAGTTTGTTGAAAGACCACGTCTCCGAACATTACACATATATTGTATTTTAGGAATTCCAGCAATTTTTTATATCAACTTCAGTCTATTTATGTGTAGAATAAGATTGGTGTTTGACGAAATAAGTATCCTGATAGCCAATGACCAGATATTTAAATTTTCGGGTACCACCTTTAATGAAAAAACAGTTGTTTTTGATGCTGAAAAGTCTTTATTTTAAATTTTTATGTGGAATAGATGTGTAAAATGTAGAGAATCATTAGTTTTGATACTGCGAATTTAAGAAAAATTATGTGCCTTCAAATTTTCTAAAAGCTGTTTACAATGTTTAAGCAGCCACATCTGATTTACACAGCTTCTGGAATATGAGTAAAATATTCTTGAGCGGGACGTTAAACAAATATATAACAACAACACCATGACTACAACCTAAGATATACATTATCACTAAATATTAGGACCCTGTCTGAAGAAAATACTTAATATGGCCAATGAAATCAGGTATTGTAATCAATTTAGTAATGAGCGTATTAAGAGTAACACCTGCTACGCGACACTGTTATATATCTTTGTTACATAAGACGATGGAACAATACGGATATGTCTCCAAATATGTTTCATTAAGAGTAGGGTTTTCCGCATTATTAAGTTTTTTAATATGGATTATTATTCGTTTCAGTATATCGGAGTATTCAAATTGGGAAATAAATACAAAGTGCACATTGATCATTACACAATGTTTAGGCATTCATTATACACTGGTAGATTCTATTAGTTCTATATTCAGAAGTTTTTGGGGTTGTGTGTGTCTAAGTATAATCAGTGAAACGATGACGCCATGCACACAAATATCGTTGACAGATACATGTAAAGTGAAAACCATTCTTGTATTTATTTAACCGTTAAGAAATCTGCCAAAGAGTCTTGGCAATTCTGTGACATGTTCAGTTGGTCTTATTCAGATATGAAAATCAGAACTCTAAGTCAACATTTATCATATTTTGAAGTCAACAAAACAAAACAGAGGTGATGTGTAATACCCGTTTATTGACGATTAGTAACCCATATGTAACGCTTTTGAAAACGTCTTGTATTTTAATGGCGAAGAGTAAAATATCCTGATTTTAGTAATTTGTCTAAAAGGTTATCTGGAGTTCCTTTGGTTGTCATATTGAAAGTAATGCTACGGTTTCTGTTGTGAAAATTTTAGTGCTTTTAACTTCAATGGATGTTCTGTTGTCGGCTAGACATTAAAACACCATTTATAAATGTTATTACTAATTGTTAAGTGTAATACAATAGGAAATGGCTAAGTTTATCCTAGACAAAATACCGATATTTATATAGTAAAGGCTTGGGAGAGCTGAAGATATACATAGAGGATGTAATCTCAATGCTGGTACGTGGGTCGTAAACAACCTCTAGTGTGGATATTTAAAGTTCATCCCAGTTTCATCACATTATGAATTTGTTGTAGTAGGTATATCAAATTAACACTTTATTCTACCTACTTGCGTACCTACCGATCAACTGGAAAATGCTGTGATTTTTTGACTGTTTTATATATAGGCTAGACTGCCAGCAAATCCTTCGAATCGATCGACCACTTCACAAATCAGACCAGTTTGAGCCAGTCAGTTAGGTGATTTTAATTGCGAGGTTCAAATGCACTTAGTTTCAGTCTATATTGTTAAAGCCATAGGCGAACAAAGATACGGTACTCCCTTTTAATAATAGGTTGATATAGATGTCTATGCATTTGTTATAATATATGTATAGGTGTGTTGTGGATATGTTAAGATTTGCAGTATGATATTAAATTTCCGCGTAGATGCCGTAACCAAAATAAACTTAACAATATGTATTGGTCGTATATAAGGTGCGTTTTTAAACTTCCTGAATGTTACTAAAATAGGAGACATTTTATCTGTTTATTTTGAAATGCATACAAGATGGAGGTATTTTGGCTTGTCGTCTTTTGGAGTCATATTATATTATCCTCGTCTTTAGGTAAGTTAAATCATTTAGCTGATTATTGTTACATTATGTATCAAAACTATTTCCCGCACAATATAACATGTAGGTTTATTTTTGACCGTAAGTGTACACATCTGTGGGGAAAACTTTGCCTCACCTAAAACACAGGACGCTTTGCCATGACATAGATCTTTAACTATCTGGTTGGGATAGAATTCGCCACGTGTATTTATATGTATTACGTCTATGGAATACTATAACTCAATCTTTGAGTAAATAGGGAACATTCATATGTAAAATATTGAACTACACTGATATAGGTTTAGTTTCGTAATGGAATATTGTTGTTAAAACACCATTAAAAGTTAAATGCATAGGCCATTATCCTGTATCAAACTCAATACCAATTTGCAGTCAAAATAACATATATCTTTTACCCACCCCGTAACTCGAATACATGGCCAACTGTGTTTGTTGATTCACCTGTTCGCTGTACATGAGTGTTTACATTTAAAGATAAAGGTATGTACTTTCGTGAGATAATTTTCTTTCCTTTTAAGTAAGTCATTTTGGTATTTCTCAATCACAAAAGTTAAAACAGTAAAACACAACAATCCTACACCCCGTTTGTGACTGACTGCTTTAAATCCGTGACTGTGTTACGACTTACGACCTTTCAGCCCATGTAGTGAATATCTATGTTCCATGCGCCGTGAAAAGAAAACATTAGTCTCTCCGATTGATGTCTATCTTTTTGGATGAATGTCACTGCGAAATGAGTAATCTGCACTGCATCAAGCCATACAATTGGTCACACAATAAGACCAATTTCTTTTAAAGTTTAAAATGTTGGGCGAGACGTTTATACAGCGAGTAAAATCAAACAGTTATGCGACTTTCGAAGTTGATACCGTGTTGATAATACTACATTCATTTTTCCTTTACCTATCTATCTATCTACCTACCTATCTATTACCTACCTATCTATTTATCTTTGTATCTCTCTCTATCTCTTTTACACACACATATACACACACACACACACACACACACACACACACACACACACACACACATATATATATATATATATATATATATATATATATATATATATATATATTTATATATATATATATATATATATATATATATATATATATATATATATATATATATATATATATATATATACTTGGCCTTTCAACAAATCCCCGGCATCCTTATGAAATTCAATTGTGTCCCTTTACTGTCAGACCTGTTCCTTTATTCATACGAAGCAGACTTCGTTCAGAAACTAGACAAGTCAAAAGAAGAAAAAGTTAGCGGTGTCCTCTAATTTTGCATTTAGATATATCGACGACGTTTTGTCAATTTATAAGAACATTTTTTTATACATACGTCGATGCGATATATCCCAGCGAACTAGAAATTAAAGATAAAACAGAACCAAGCACACACGCTTCATATTTAGACATTTTGCTAATTATAGAACCAAACGGGAAATTAACAACTAAGCTATACGACAAACTCGACATTTTCGGCTTTCCCATCGTTAGTTTTCCACATTTAAAAAGTAATATCCCAAATATTTGTCATGTTATCTATCCAGTTCTGTTACACTTTTGGTTCAATAAATACAGAGAGAAAATGTGTTTTCATAGTTTCCGAATACGATATTTCATTAACCATCGTATAGGTTTTAGCCATTCATACAACGTGTCCGATTCCGCGACTTCATGTTCGGCCAATCGTCAGGCATAATCTTTCACAGGAACGGGCTTAGCGATATGTTGAACCTCTTGAAATAGGATGTTTGAGGTTTTCATTTTAAACAATAGAAACGTCGCAGGTGATGACATGCCCGATAGGATTATATTTGAAGGACATAATGTACATGAATACGTGACGGTGTTATATAGAAGGTGGTTGATGTCTAGCCACTGCAAAATTCATTTGTAATTGAACAGATTAGAAGCTATGCTGGATGTATAGATATATATGAAATGCAAGTTATGGTTTTCAATCTAAAATATGACGGAACACAGGACTGACTTTTTGTGATTTCGAACATTGCTAATGCTTAAAGCATCTATACCTTTATTTGTAAATATCAGTTTAGGTAAATGACGTGTATGTTCAGAACAGTCATCTTTAGTAACGCGTGAGGGCTTGAACAGCTGTGATAAGTAATGTCCATTATAACGGAGTTCAGTGTGTATTCCGGGGTTAAAGAATTCGTTAGGGGTTCATTATTGCTTCCTGAAAAATTTCATTAAGAAGTGTGAAAGGAATAGAATAAAGTTTGCTGTGAGTGTGAATGCGATGAAAATCCACGTGTATGTTAACATAAGGTAAAACAGATGGGAAAGTGACATCGTGTACGTTAGGTCTGTTGTATAAACGATGCCCGTGACTTCGTTCACGTCTTATGCTGGAATTAAAAAGTTATCTGTAACGGAAACCACATTTCAAAGGGTTTCTGTAGGTTTCTGTATGCGGACACAGACTGGATTCGTGAACGGAATGTGTGTACAAGTACGGAAACCTGCTGAAACCCACGGAAACCTGCTAAAACGTGACAGAAACCACATTGCAATCTGAGGTTTGCGCCAAGTTTCTGCAATGCAGAAACTTGGCGGAAACCCAGAGGTTTCCACATGCAGAAACAGGCTGGTTTCATGGACAACCTGGGTGTACACATGATTAAACCGTATGACAACCTGATGTTTCTGCCCGAAAACTTGACGGAAACAACTCGGAAACTCAGGTTTCCGCTTATTTCTCGTTTTCCCAACTTTAAATTTGGCTTTTCCAACGTTTTTTGTTTGTAATTTCCAACTTAAAGTTGGCTTTTCTAACTTTTCCCGAAATTACCTTTATCAAAATGTGTGTATTATAGTTATATTCAATTTTAATATTCGATTTAAAGTTGTTGAATGTGTAAAAGCATGTATTCCCTATTTGCTTTACCATATCGGAGTGTTCAAAATGGGAAATGCTATAACCTGACGTTCTCTGGGTTCTTTGAGTGTCAGCGTATTAAGGATGATGAGACAATGCCATGCTTATATCGAGCGGTCCAACGTGTATATACTTTAATCATATTGATGCTGTAACCTGACGTTCTCGGGGTGTGTGTTTTGTCAACGTATTATGGATGGTGAGACAATGTCATGCTTATAGCGATTGGTCTGATATACAAGAAATTTGAACCATGTACAACATATCGTTAATAAATACTATTCTGTAGTTTACAGTTTGACAGTTAACAAAGACTCAATTCTGTAACAAGTCCAGTCTTATTGAGATATAAAAAATAGAACTCTACGCCAACATTTATCATATTTTGAAGTCGATAAAGCTATACACGAGTTCTATGTTTTACCCGCTCATTGGGATTAGTAACACACACACACACACACACACACACACACACATACACACACACATACACACACACACACACACACACACACACACACACACACACACACACACACATATATATATATATATATATATCGATTTTGAAAACGTCTTTTATTTTTAAAGCGAATAATTAAATACCTAAGAGGTTATCAGATGTGTCCGTAGTTGTCATACTGCGGTTTCTTTTGTGAACATTTTTCAGCTTCTAACTTCAATGGATGCTGTGTTGTCAACTAGACATTAAAGCAACATTTATAAATGTTATTACTAACTGTTCAGTGAAATACAAGAGGAAATGGTCACGTGGATCCCAGAAAGATCAGTGACATTTATATAGTAAACGACTTAGGAGGGCTGAAGATATACATTGAATATATAATCCTAATGCTGTCATGTGGGGTCGTAATCCGAGTGTGGTTATGATGCTAGTTTCTGAAAACAATCATGGACATCCCAGTTTCATCACAATATGGGTGTGTTGTATTATATCTAGACAATAACCATTTCGTGCATTAAATCTGATATCACAAATCAATCTTAGCTATAGATAAAGGCATCTTTCTGTACTAATTGGGGTCCTAATGTATCTATATACATGTGAAATACAGACACTGAATGGTGTTCAAAATTGATGACTTGCAATATGAATGAACCACAATTTATGCGTCTCTGTCTACAACTAATCTCTTTGAATTTCTTTCTCTGTAATAGTTTTAGTAAGTAGTAAAAATGAAGAAGTATCAATCGAAAACGGAAACTGTAAGTCTTTTAGAACATCAACGAATCCTCAAAACCCAGAAAACCTTCCCTTGGGAAATGTGTACAACATTGTGTACTAGTATTATAAATCATTTACTGGCTCTAGACTACTTCGCCAATTTTCTCCAAAAATTAAATATTGTTAATAGAAAATATGTGATCCGATGATAGATAAATATTCTATCTATCTATCTATCTATTGTGGCGGAGTGGGTAAAGCATTACGCTTTGGACTATGACGTATTCCACTTCAGTTCAGCACAGCTTCCTGTATATCCATATAAAAACCGCGCGTATATGCCATAACTTACTTATTTATATTTAAATTTCTTGAACATATATTAGGTGTGCATTTTACACTTCCCGAGTGATAACTGAATAATGCCACACTTTTAGTTATATGGTGGCGGACAGTTTTTGATGGTGGCGGAGAGAACCCTGTTACAATGTATCCGGGAAGAGTCCACCGGCCTTCCGCATGTAAACTGGCAATAACTAGTTCATGGACAATCAAGAATGTATATTTCATGTCCCTCTTTTCTTTGTCGTTTCTTTCTTTCTTTTTTTTTTCCTTGCTTCTTCTCTTCTTGTCTTTCTTTCTCTTCGTCTTTTTATGCGCTCTTTTTGTCATCTTTTTTTTTTTCTCCTCTTCATTTCCTTCTTCTCTCTTTTCTTTTTTCCTTTTCTTTTCGTTCCTTCTTCTTCTTCTTCCTTTCCCTTACTTTTTGTTGCTTCTTCTCTTCTCTTTGCTTTACTCTTCTACTGTTTACTAGTCTTTTCTCGTTTGCCTCCCATTTTTTCTTTACTCTTTACTCTCTTCTGTCTCTTTCACTCTCTCTTTTCTCTCCTTTTTACCTCCTGTCTTTTTTCCTTTTTTCTTCCCTCTTTACTTTTTCATTTTCCTTTTTCTTTGTTCTCGCGCTTTCTGTCTTCATTTTGACTCTCTTCTCCTTTTTTTCTCCTCTTTCTTTTTCTCTTCTCTCTATCACTCTCTTACATCTTCTTTTTTTCTCTCTTGTTTTTTTGCTTCTCCTTTTTCTTGCTTTTCTTGTTTTTTCTCTCCCTGTCTCCTTCCCTTTTTACTTCCGTTTCTTTCTTACCTTCATTTATTATCTTGTTTGCTTTCTTCGTACCTTTTCTTTTTTACATCCTTCTTTTTTTTCGTTCTCCTATTTTTTTTCTTAACCTCTTGTTTTCTTTCCGGTTGTTTTCTCTCTTTTTTCCTGTCGCTTTTAACTGCTTCTTTTTACGTCAGCTTTATGCCGTGTCTTTTCTCTTTCCTTCTCCTTTTTTGTTCTTTGTTTGCTTTGTTTGTTACTTCTTTTTATCTACTAGCTTTTTTCACTTCGTTTTTTTTCCCTCCGTATGTTCCCCTTTCTCTTCCTTTTTCTATTCTTTCCTTTCTGTTGTTTACTCTTCCTTTTTTCTTTTCTCTTCGTTGCCTTCTACCTCTTTTTATCTTTCTTATTTGTTGTCTTGTTTTTATTTCCTCACTTTTCTCTCTCTCTTTCTCCGTCTTTTTTTCTTTACGTTCGTGCTTTTCGCTGACTGCTTTTTCACTCACTCACTATCTTTTTTTCTTCTCCTTCTTCTTCTCTCTTGTTCTCCTTCTCTTCTCTTTTTTCTCTCTTTCTCTTCCTCACTTTTCTTACTGTTTTTGTTTCCACTCTCTTTCCCTCACTCGTATCTTTTTACGTTTGTTTACGCGTTCTTTACTCTTTATCCAGCTTCTCCTCTTTTCGCTTCTTCACTCTTTCGCTCGTCCTACGTTCTTTTCTTCTCCTCTTCTACTTACCTCTTTTATTTTTTTTCTGTTTTCCTTTTATTTTGTGCGTTTTTTTTTCTGCTTCTCTTCTTTTTCTCTTTCTTTTCCTCGTGTCTTTTTTTCTCTCCCTCGTTTCTCTTGTTCTTTCCTTTTTGTACTTTTTTTTCTCCCTCTTTTCCCGCTTTTTCGTTTACTTTTTTTTCTCTTCTTCTTTTCATTTCTTTCTCCTTCTTTCTTTTACTCTTTCTTTTTTCTGCACTCCCCCTTGTTTACTCTACGTTACGTCTTTCTCTCCTTTTTCTTCTTTTTGCTTCTTATTCTCTCTTTTTTCTTCTTCTGTCTCGTTTCTTTTCTATTCCATCTTTTCTTTTGCTTTCTGTTTACTTCTTTTCCTTCTCTTGCCCTTTCTATTCTTCGTCTGCTTTTTGCTTCTATTCTTCTCTCTCACCTTTCTACTTTCTTTTTCTTTTGCCCTCCTTCTTTATCGTTTTTCGTCTCTTCTCCTTTCTCTTTCTTTCCTCTGCCTATCTCAGGTTCTTTCTCTCGTTTCTCTCTGCGAACCTGGTCTCTCTTTTTCTGTTCTCTGCTTACGTCTCTTTCCGTCTTTCGTCTTCTTTTCTCTCCGTTTTTCCTTTCTTTTTTGCTTATTGTTTTTCTTTTCTTGTCATAGTTACTTCTCCCCACTCCTCTTTTCTTCTGTCTCCTTTTTTCTTCACTTACTTCTTTGTCTTTCTTTTACCGTGCTATTTTCTTTGTTCTAACTTTCTTTGTTTTTTTTTTTTTTTCTCTCTTCTTCGTTTTTTTCTTCTTGCTCGTGTTTCTCTTTTCTTTTTTTTACCACCGTCCCTCTCTTCTTACGTTTTACTTCTTTTTTTCTTTCACTACACATCTTTTTTGTTTTCTTCTTTTTACTCGTGTTTCATCGGGGCCCGCCGCTTTTCTTTTCTTTCTTATTTTTTCCTCTCTCGTCTTGGTTGCTGCTCTTGCTACTCTTTCTTCTCCAATTTCTTTTCGCTGTTGTCCGTCTTGGTTCCTTTTCTCTTTTCTTTTTGCTTGTCTGCTTCTACTCCTTTGTTCGTCTTCTCTCTTTTTTTTTCACTTTCTTTTACTTTTTTCTTTTTTTTCTCTTCTTTCTGTTTTTTCTTTGCTTTCTTTTCATTCTTCCTCTACTTTATGTTTTCGCTTACTCTCTTCTTTATTTTCTTTTTCGATTCTCTTTTTTACTTACTTTCTTATTTCTTCTTTGACTACCCCTTTTTGTTCTCGCGTTTTTTTTCTACCTCTCACTTGTTTCTTTTTTTTTTACTCTTTCTTATTTTTCCTTACCTATCTGCTTTGTCTTTTCTTTTTTTCTTCTTTCTTTTTCTTCCCTCTTTTTTTTTTTCCTTTCATTTCCTCTCTCGATCCCCCCTCTTATCTCTCATTTGTCTGTCCCTTTTTTTTTTTCTTTTTCCTTCTCCTATCTCCTTCCACACTTCTCTCTTTTCTCTTTCTTCCTTCCTCTCTTCTCTTCCTCTTCTTCTCTTTCTCTGTTTTTACCTCTTTGTTTTTGTTCCTCTTTTCCTTCTTTACCTCTTCCTTTCTTTTTCTTCTTTTCTCTTCTCTTTGTTTCTTCTTTTCCCACTCCATTTTCTTTCTCGGTCCGCTCTTTTTTTTTCTTTCTTCTTTTTCGCGTTTCTTCCTCTCTTTGTTTCTCACTTTCACTTGCTCTCTCTTCTCTTCTCTCTTATTCTTTCTCTCTTCTTCTCCTTTTCTTTTTGTCTCTTATTTTTACTTTCCTGTTTCCTCTGTCCTTAGTTGCTCTTGATTTTCGTCTTCTTTGTCCATCTTCTCTTCTCCCTATTCCTACTTTTTCGTGCCACTTCATTCTTCTTTACCTTCTTTGTCTTTTTCTCTTTTCTTCTTACTTTGCTCACTTTCGTGCCTTTTCCTTTCTCTTTCCTCTCATAGCCTTTTCTTTCTCTTCCTCTCCGCTTTTGTCTCTTTTTTTCTTTTTTTTACGTTACTCTTTCCCTTTTGGTTTTTTCATTTTCCTCTTGTTTTCTTTTCTTTTCTCTCTCATTCTTTTTTTTTTTTTTTGCATTTTCTGCCTGCTTCTCCCTCTTTTACGTTCGCTTCTCATCGTGACTTTTCTTTTTTTTCTTTCCTACTTCTTTCTTCTTTTTCTTTCTCCCCTTTCACCCGCTCTTTCGATGTTCTTTTGTTGTTCTCTCTTTTTCTTTTTTCCTCAGATGCTGCTCTTCTTTCTGCTCTTTTCCTTTTTTTTTTTTTTCCTCGTGTTCTTGTATTCTTTTCTTTTTTTATTTCTTTCTTCTTTTACTTTTCTTCTTTCTTCTTTCTCCTCGTGCTCCTTCATTTTTTTTTTCTCTTCTTTCTTCTCCGTCTTAACTCTCCTTCTTGCTTTATTCTCTTTGTCGTTCTTTTTGTCTTTCCCTACGTTTTACTTTTTCTCCCGTCTTTTGTCTTACTTTTTTCGTCTCTTCCCTTCTCTTTCTTCTTCCTGCTCTTTTGCTTTGCTTTGTTTCTGCTTCTTTTGTTCGCCTCCTCTCCTGCTCTCTTCGTCTTTTCTCTCTTACTTTTTTTACGGTGCTATTGCTTCTTCTCCTTTTTCTATTTCTTCTCTGTTCTTCTCTGCGTCCTTTTTCCTTCTTTTCTTATACTCTTTCCTTTTTTTATCGACTTTTTTTTTCCCTTTTCTCCTCCTTCCTCTCTCTCTCATCTTCTCCTGCTTCCTTTGCTACCTTCTAAGTTTTTGGAGCTTCTCGTTTCTCTCTGCATTCTTCTTTTTATCTCCACTTTTTAGTTTCTATTCTCTTTTCCGCTACCTGTCGCTCTCTTTTTTCTTAACCTTCTCCTTCTTCTTCTTTCGGTCTTTTTTCCCTCTTTCTTCGTCTCCTCTTTTATTCTTCTTTTTTTTTTTCTTTTCTATGGTTGTCCTCTTGTTTTCTGTCCGTTCGCTTACTTCTTCTTTTCGTTTTGCTTTTTTTTTTGCTCCTATTCCCTGCTATCTTTACACTCTTTTGTATCTTCTGTCTTTCTTCGTGTTTTTGCTGTTCTCTTTTTCTTTTCTAGCGTTACTGCTTTTTGTTTTATCTTTTGTTCCTTTTTTTCTTTTTCCTTTTTCCTCTTTTCATCTGCTTTACTTGTTTCCGCTTTTTTGTTCTTCTTTACTTGTTGTTCTTTTTCTTCTGTTTCTTTCTTCTCTTCACTTTTTTTCTCTTTTGCTTTCTCGTCTTTTCCTCTTTTCGTGTTCCTTTTTTCTTTTGTTGTTTATTTTCTTCTTGTTCTTTTACTTTTTTTTCTCCGTTCACTCGCTCTTTCCTCTCTCTCTTTCTTTGTCTTCCTTGCCTTTTGTGCTTGTTCCTTTTCCTTTCTTTTTCTTTATTTGCTGTCTCTCTGCCTTCCTCCCTTCTTTTTTGTCTTTTTGCTTTCTCTCTTCCTTGTGTTTTCTTCTTTTTTTGTGTCCTCTTTTTTTCCCTTCTCAGTTCGCTCTTTCTCCTTTTTTTTTTCTGTCTTTGCTCTCTGCTTTTCTCTTCTACTTTTCCCCTTTTTCTCTTTTATCCTTCTTCTCTTCCTTGTACTTCTTTTTTTTTTTTTCTTCTCCGCTTCCTCCTTTCTTCTTTTCTGTTCTCTTGTTTTTTTCCTGTTCGCATTTCCTACTTTGCTTTACTTTTCTTCCTTCTCACCTACGTTTTCTCTTCTCTACATCTTTTTTGTTTTCTTTCTTCTTCTTTTGCGTGCTTTCTCTTTCTTCTCATACATCTTTTTTTCTACTCTCTTCTTTTTTTTTTCTCCTCTGTGTTACCACTTTTCTTTTTCTCTCTTTTTCTTCTTCTCATCTTCTATTTCCCTTTTTCTTTTTCTTTCTTTTTTTACACTTTTCTTTTTTCGTCCTTTCTTTTGTTCTTTTCTTCTTTCCTTACTTCTCCCTTTGCTTTTTTTCACCTCCTGCTTTTTTTTTTACTTCATCTGATGTTTTTTTTTTCCTTTTATCTCTTGTAGCCTCTGTCTTCGCTTCTCTCTTCTTCTCGACATACCTTTCTCCTTTCTTCTCCTGTCCTCTTTACTTTCTTTCACCTTTCGTTTTTCCTCATCTCTTTGTTTCGCAGTTTCTTTCCTACTTTTCTCCTTTTACTTTTTCATTTTTTTTCTTTTTGTCTATTACTTTTTACTACTCTCCCTCTTCTCTCTTCTTCACGTTTGCTTCGCTCGTGTTTTTATCTTTCTTCTTTTTTACTCTTTCATAGTTTGGGAGGTGTGGATGTTTTTATTTTTAATGAATATTGTGATTTCTACTCTTTCTTTCACTCTCTTTGCTTTTGTCCTTTTTTTTTCTTTTTCTTTTTTTCTCCTTTTCCTTTTCACGCGTGCTTATCGTTCTTTTTTCTTTTTCTTGCTGCTTTTCGTTGTTTACTCTTCTTTCCATTTTTTCTTTGCTTTTCTTTTTTGTCTGCTCTTTTTCTCTTTCTTTACTTTTTCTTCTCTCATTTGCTCCCCTTTTTTTACTCACTTCTCTTTTGATTCGTTTTTTTTCTCTTTTCTTTCATTCATTTTTTCTTTGCTACTCGTCGTTTGACCTTTCTGTCCTTTTTGTTCCCCACACCCTCCCCCAAACACCACAAAAGTTCCGACTCACCCGCTCACCCCAATAACACCATAATAAAACCCCTCACCAATCTCAACTACCCCCCCCCCCCCCCCCCCCCCCCGCCCCCCCCCTGCCCCCCACCTACTAGCCCACCCACCTCTACAAACCACTCCCCCCCACCCCCCCCCCCCCCCCCCCCGCCCCCCCACCCCCCCCCCTCCCCCCGCCACACACACCACACACACACTCGATTTGAAAACGTCTTTTATTTTAAAGCGACATAATTACATACCATAGGTAATCAGATGAGTCCGTATTGTACATACTGCGGTTTCTTTTGTGAACATATTATTTCAGCTTCTAACTTCATGGATTCTGAGAGATGTCAACTAGACATTAAAGCAACCATTTATACAATGTTATAACTAACTGTTCAGTGAAAAACAAGAAGGAAATGGTCACGTGGATCCCATAAAGATCAGTGACATTATAATATCATAAAACGACTTAGGAGGGCTGAAGATATACATTGAAATATTTAATCCTAAGGCTGTCAAGTGGGGTCGTAATCCGAGTGTGGTTATGATGCTAGTTTCTGAAAACAATCATGACATCCCAGTTTTCATCACAATATGGGTGTGTTGTATTATATCTAGACAATAACCATTTCGAGCATTAAATCTATATCACAAAAATCACTCTTATCTAAAGATAAAGGCATCTTCTGTACTAATTGGGGTCCTAATGTAATCTATTATACCTGTTGAAATACAGACACTGAATGGTGTTCAAATTGATGACTTGCAATATTGAAATGAACCACAATTTCTGCGTCTCTTGTCTAACAACTAAACTCTTTGAATATCTTTCTCTGAACAGTTTTAGTAAGTAGTAAAAATGAAGAAGTATCAAGCTGAAAACGAAACTGAAATCTTTTTAGAAAATCAACGAATCCCTCAAAACCAGAAACCTTCCCATGGGAAATGTGTACAACATGTGTTACTAGTATTATAAATCATTTTACATGGCTCCTAGACTACTTCGCCAATTTCTCCAAAATTAAATATTGTTAACAGAAAATATGTGACCGATGATAGATAAATATTCAATCTATCTATCTATCTATTGTGAGCGGAGTTGGGTAAAGCATTAACGCTTTGGACTATGGACGTATTCCACTTCAGTTCAGCCCAGCTTCCTGTATATACCATATAAAAAAACCGCGCCGTATAAGCCATAACTACTTATATATATTTAAATTTCTTGAACATATATTAGGTTGTGCAGTTTACACATTCCCGAGTGATAACTGAATAATGCCACACTTTTTAGATTTGATATAAGGGTGGTCGGACAGTTTTTGATGGTGGCGGAGAGAACCCTGTTACAATGTATCCGGGAAGAGTCCACCGGCCTTCCGCATGTAAACTGGCAATAACTAGTTCATGGACAATCAAGAATGTATACATAAGCATATACTTATGTGGGACATACTTGTTTCGCCCAATAAACATGAAGCGTTATGACGACACAGATATTCAACTATATGTTGGTGATACAGATCGTCAGTTATGTTACAGTATATAACGATTAAAAACTATACATCAAATTTATAAAATAGTTTACAAAGAATTTTTATTTACATATATTTTTAATTTCCTGATATACGGTGATTAACGACAGTTATATGATGTGAAATTATGGGATGTGAAAGCCTTACAAGTTGATTTCAATATACAGATATGTATTTTCTTATTAAAAATGTAATAATCTTAATATCCCTGTAACAATACAGTAACTCCAATGTATATGTAGGGCGATTTATTCTTCCTTTTAATAGAAAGCCTTGCAAGTTGAATTCAAGATATAATTATACATTTTCCTATTCTAAATAACATTCAGAATAAATAAAATACCCTTGCATGGACCCTGTAAATTCAGTAAATGTGCACTGTGAATATTTGGTTCAGATACAGGTATATATCAATCACTTGTTTATCAACGTGGCAGTATTGACATTTGAATTCAATAGCATTTATATTTTTGTTATGTGAATCAAATGCTTTAAAGTAAAATATCACCCAATCACTCAAGGTAAAACAGTAAACCACAAAATATCGCCTCTCATGCCTGGGTGATATTGTCTTTATCCTTGTCCTACCATTCAGCAAAGATAGTGGTTGCCACTATATAACGAGAATCATAACTGTACACGACGCGACGTTGTGTAACCGTCGTTTATCAACATCAGTTAAAAAACTTGGGAAATGATAAAATATTTTACTTATAGGGGCATCACCCATGTTTACCTATATAAATTCTCAGATACAAAAGTATAAATCCCCAGGATGCTAGGGATACATATATAAATCTGGTGAATATCGGACAAACACGGAAATCTGGTAATCAAGAGGTAAGATTGGGCGCAAAAGATAAGTAAAAATTCATCTGCTGAATGAAGTACTACACACTGTTTTTTCTTTCATAATCCATTGCATTTATATTTAATGCTATCCAAAAATTGAGACACAATACTCATTTTATGTTATTGGCTTTGCGGTGGGCATTTTTCATATGACGTAACAGCTAAACAGCTGTGTGAGACGAAAAGTAGTCCCCCTGTTCTGGCCGGAAATACTAAATGGAATTATGGTTTATTTTCTTATTTTTATATTATTTTGAAAGAAACTAGTGATATGGACAATTTTGAATAAATGTCATATTTGATTTGAAGTTATTTTAAAACATTCGTCTTCTTGGTGCCGGAAGTTAAAATGTTTCAGAAGAGAATTGAAATTGCAAATTGCCGCACCCATGGCTATGCTATATAATGTATTTACATCAAATTTGCGTTTGAATTCTGATATATTATCAATAGCATACACCATAGAAAGTTTAAGTGCAACTTACGAGAAGGGAAACAACTATATTCATTTATGACAACTGAAAGCAGTCATTTTATTTGACATTTTTTACCAATCAGCTGGGAACCATGATGATTGATACTTAACTTGCGTTAGTATTTCACACGGCCTGATACGATGCGAGTGATGAATTGTTTTTGATAGGACTATCGGGTGAAGGCAAATAAATCGAAATATCTCAGATACCAAAGTATAAATGTTTAGGATGTCCAGGACACAGATGCAAAAATGGACAAACACGGGTCTATGGAAACCAAGAGGAGGGATCAGGTTTCATGGAGGAGTAAACATTCCCTGCCGTGTGTTCAAAGTCAAAAATGAAAATGAAATACGTGTGGAACGAATCCTCGTCACAATGATACAGACGTCTCAACAACCGCCAATGAAAAGGAAAGTGAACATGTCATTTGGTGAAACAGAGTAATCACAAACAAGACCGTATATGTGCGGAACGTTGAAATCAAACGCAGTTTCCGATATGCTTGTGTCAATAATTTGTCAGTGAGTAGTTGAGAGATGCTTGACAAAGATTATCACTAGACTTAGTTTTTTTTCTGTTGTAACTATGAAGCGGACATTGTTGTGGTCTGTGGTTCTGGTCATAACATTATAACATCACCTGGATATATCGCGATATTGGCCTGTAGGCTGTACAGTGTGCT
>BROG01001701.1:0-32544 GCA_030159075.1 Atrina japonica | reverse complement strand
ATATGTTTTTGACCTTCTTTTAGATCTGAAGCGTGGGGATTTAATCGTTTGTTGACATGAGTCTCAACACTACTCAATGTACATTTTACCCTGTTTGGACTCCAAAATTGTATAAAAATACACATTTTTTTTATTGTTCTAGTACAAATGGTTATACTTAATGCTTTTCAATTTGTTCATTTGCTATCTCCAAAAATGGTGTTTGCTCGCTCAATAACACCAAGTAGTATCCTCGCCTTGCAAAAATGGCTACAAGAATTTCTTTTCTCGTGTGAACTTATCTTTTCTCGTGTGAACTTAGCCAACTTCCAAGCTAATGTTAATATTTTGAAGTTTTCTTAGATATGTTCATTCTATGCTCTGTATAAATGCTTTTTTCATAATGTGCCGTGAATTAGCTTTAAAATGAGATATTTGATAAAATCATATGAAAATGTCATCGGCGGCCATCTTGGATTGAGATTTGCATAATATTTCTTCTGATATCCTGAAAACAAATGTAAATAATATATTGTACTGTTTTACATTACAAAAGACATCAACTATCATATATAAGCTTTTAGATCACAAAATATGCCTATAGAGATAGTATTAGACAGAAAATGTATTAGACAGAAAATGCTTTATTTTCAGTATACGTTGGCGGCCATTTTGAATTTCAAAATGGCCGCGCGATATTATAAAGTTTGCGTCAACAAACCTTTTCCAACATCCAGAAAAAAGTGTGTTGATATGTGCAATGTATCTCAAAATATACATTTTTTAATGCATGATTTGCCATGAATTAGAGCAAAATCGGTGCCGTTCAATGATATATATTGCATAGTATTCAATGATATATATTGCATAGTATTCCATGACTCAGCTTTGTCCTAAAATAGCGGATATTTTTCGAAATAAAATGTGAATATCTCGAAAAGTTCTTATCCGATTTTCTTCATTTTTGTACCATTGTCTTTCTCTTTCTCTCCTATTTAAAAATACAATTAAAACAATGCTATGGTATCATCCTATTTTTGACCTGAACACCCTACATGTATTGAGACCATTCTTGTTCGTACGGATTATCTGAAAGTATCATCCTGTATGTTGTGATGCTATATAATAGTGTGTATTCATTTTTGTTTAATTTCTTTCAGTTTCTCACCCTCTTGCAAGGTCTAAGTGAGTTGGACCAAAGATTAGCTTACGACCCTAAACGCACGGAGTGCAAACACATGCATCTAGGTAGAACAAACCCTAATATAACTTTAGCCTTATAAGACGTAGAAGAACAAGAAATTACAAGATCAAAAGCTAACCTAAACTTAAGAAAGTATACACATACAAACATCTATAAATAAGGTCGGAATGATATTTAGAACGTGTTTACGGACATTGATATGTTCAGGACTCTTTTCAAAACAATGGTAAGACCACACCTTGACCAAAATCGCCATTGGAAACGTACAAAGACGTGCAACTAAGAATACGATCAATAAGTCACCAAGAATATCCAGAAAAACTAAAAACAATTGATATGCCGTTTTTAAAGTACTGAAGAATCTGATCTGACGTCATACATCTTCATTAATCTAGATCAAGTCTGTCTATTGCTTGTTTGTTTATTGTTGTTTTATGCCAATTTCAAAAATAAAATCAAGTCAACATAGATAAAGATTCAATAACAAAGTGGTGGGTGTCTAGAACCTACCGCAAAAAGTTGTTATGGCACGGTCACTGAATACGTTCATAAGCAGACTAAATAAAGCATGGAAATTCCACCCCCTAACAGTTTCTCCAACCTGCTACAATCAATAAAGAACCGGAAGTCGAACATATAAAAGTTAGTGACAAACGCAAGTAGTTCAGAGAAGCCTGGAATTTACATCGACGTTGGATACAGTAAGAATTATGCACTTCTTACATATCAATAAGCGCTCACTACCGTGTGTTCTTTTCTCTTATTTTGTGGGTCAAGAATGAATTTGAACTAAAACCCAAATATTTATCAAGTGCTTTCTCACAGGAGTATAACTATCAAAGTTACGGGGAACTTGAAAGTCAAATTTCAAAAAATATCCATTCAGTACATTGTATTTTCTGAGAAATAGTGGTAACAAACTTCAACAGTCAATATGCAAGATGGCCGCCTGTCGGCTATGTTGAATTTCGATTTCTCTGAAAATGTAATTTGCACAACTAAACATCAAGAGGAATTTTCATGTCAAATTTCGAAAAAGATCCCTTCAGTACTTAATGAGAAATACGGTAACAAACTTCAATTGTTGAAAATATAGTTTGGGGAACTCGCATGTCAAATTTCAAATAGATTCTTTCAGTACTTTCTGTTGGTTTCCAGAGGTCCGTGTTTGTCAAAATCCAAGATGGCCGCCTGTCGACTATGTTGGATTCCGATCTCTCTGCAAATAGATATATTTTACATTATCCTGCCGCAATATAACTGAAATATTGTTGAAAGTGACGTTGAATAACAACAAAGAAACAATAAACAAAAGCAAATCTAGTTTGCACAACTAAACCCCAAGGGGAACTCGCAAGTCAAATTTCAAAAAGATTCTTTCAGAACTTTTTGAGAAAATAGCTGTAACAAACTTCAATAAAGCGACTGTATCAAAATGTGGTTGACCATGTGAAAGTTTCAACGACGTCGACGCACTTATCAGTGATCGAGTAAGATGGTTGCCGATTTCTCGTCAGATTTCAAATTCATCTCCGACCTTAGAGTTCTCCATCTGTTGTGTTATGTTCTCCATCTGTTGTGTTATGTTCCAAGTGTAATAGTTTTATTCTCCATTGCATACTGCTGTTTAATGAGTATTTACTGTGTCACGTAAGGTTTTTCTCACTGTTAAAAAGTTTGGGTGTTTTTGTTCTCTTACACAGTTGTCGTTGTTTGCACTCCTAAACAATCTGTTTGACCTAAATATGTCGCTTTCCTGCTGCTATCAAGCAACTATGGATAACGCCTTCAAAAATTAAATTTACAGGTTGAAATTCAAAGTCTGTTGCAACGACGTCGACATTTAAATTGTCGATGATTAACATTTCAACAGAAACGTATCAACAAGCTACTTCATAAGAAGTTTGGAAAACTCTTTGTCAGTTTTAAAAAGATTATCAACTACCCAACAGATTTTCTACCAGATCTGGTGCACTTAGAAACCAACAATCCAAAAAAGTCGACCACTGGAATGAAGAAGTACAAAGAGAAGATTCGAAGAATCATCGCCAGCGTACAATAGTACTGTGCTATAAAAAGGCCCTTTTAAGGGCCATTAAATTACACCATGACTGATTTAGCCTATACATCTTACTTTCTACCTCCAAAAAAACTAAAAAATCATTTGTTTGATGTGGTCAGACCTGTAGTTTTAAAATTTGGGTAAATTCTAAACCCATTTTTTTCTTTTTTGGATATACAAGTACATGTATATAAGAAAGAAAAATAATTGTGGCTCCGGGCTTTGTCGGTCTCGTAACATCAAACAAATGACAGATGAGTGATAAAAACTGTAAGACCAATAATCTTTATTTCTTATTTTATTTATAGATTCCATAGCAATACAATAAGTTTACAATTCTAATATTTTATCTTGCACATTTCCTTATTATCCTTGCAATCATACAAATACCCACCCACATTCACATAAACATATAATCATACAACATATATCTTTATACTCCCACACACATATACACATGTTCACATATATACACTTTCTTACTTATATACACATACATACACTCATGCATTAATGTATATACATACACATCTATATACTCCCACACACATGTCCACATATATACACTTACTTATATACACATACATACACTCATGCATTATTTGTTTGTTTTAATTTCAAAAATTCTCTCAATACTTACAAGGGCGGTGTACGTTCAACATAAAATTCATTTAGGATGATAAAACTAAAAGTGAAATAGCAGAGCAAAAATGCAATTCAGCTTAACACAAAATAATTACAAAGTATCATACAATGACACAAACATACATATATTTCATCTAGTTTGTACTCCAGGAAGACTGATACAACATGTATACCAAGAAATATGTCTCTCGAAATCACCAAGTCCTGTACATTTAAATCAAATGCAATATCCGAAAGGATAACGAAGCTTGTGATTTGAAGAAAATTACACTGGTATATATTAACTGCTAAATTTTAATTTTTTGAATGTTCTTGTTCTCTCAGATTTGTGTCTTTTTCTCTGTCCAGGCTTTTTACCACAACTTGATTTCGGTTTTGGACAAAAAAAATGTATACCTGTTGCCTTGATATATTTATCATTTTCTGTAGTTCTTTTGGGTTTTTTTGTTCTCAAAAGGTTCTCAAAGTGCTGGTCTTTTTCCTGTTGTGTTCGTGTGTTCCAAGTGTCTTGGTCTATTTCAAATTTTGAAAATTCCGCTGTCAATCTGAAATTGCCAGTTCCATGTAAAGCTCGCCTTAAATCCAACATTTGCATTTTTGAAACTAGTGACAATTTCTGTACCAAGTCAGGCCGTAAATAACGAGCCGGTATAAAATTAAAACCTGATTTAAAAAATGGTTAAATTGTAATTTTCTTTTAGACTTGAAAAATGAATCTTCTTCTATTAAAAATACTTTGGTAAAGTAAGCTTACCTTTGTAAGACGGGCCAGTCCAAAAAGAAAATCATATTGACCATCGTCCGATCGACATAACTGGCAAATGTAAGATTCTTCTATTGCTGAATATCTTTGAAGTTCTGAAGGTGATATGTCTTGACATTGTATATGATGCCATTTATTGCAAGTGTCACAAAGTAAACAGTCTATACGGCAATCTTTTTGGCAAGTTCCGCACGGCCATTCGGCCTTTTTTTTGTTTTCCACGTACCATTTTGTGAATGTCAGATACCGAATCATTGTGATACTTTTTATTATCATTTTGGATAAAAGAACAATTTTTCATTGGTCTTTCAAGATATTATTTGTGATTGGTCAAGTACAGAAAAAAAAAATAATGTTAGCCAAAAATTTAAGAGTATCTTTAATGACGTTTTCTAATTACACGTACGTTTTAATTAAATGTCCATTAACTGTTAAGAAAACAGGTACGTAAAAATGTATCATTGACTTCGCGCTTTTCCCTATAAACAAAGGGCACGTGGCCACAGGTGTCAAAATTATATAACAATAGGACTCCCTTCTTTTGAAAAAAAATATGAAAAGAAAAATGTCTTATTATAAAATATTATTGTTCTTGTCCATTTCTTGGTCCTTTGTCGGCAAGCCCGACAGTGGTAAATTATACTTTGTAATTGGCATTTTAAAAGGGTGTTGACTATGATTTTCAGTAAAATAAAACGAATTTTTACCAAATTTTACTGTATTTTGTCTTTCACAATGCATTTCGATGAGATTATCAATCTGATTAATGGCAGTTAATGAGAAAATTTATATGATCAGGATTTAAATTTAATAATTTTATTTTGTATACAGATGGACATTGATTGTGCTACCCAAGTTTGGGTCGCATATGCCCCACTTGAATCTGCCACTTTAGTGGGCGAAGCTGCCAGAATTTGGCATATTTTTTTTATTGAAATTTGAAGTTAAAGTTGCATGAGATAAACAATATTTGTGTACAAAACTATTTAATTTAAGAACGTTTAATTTTTAAAATAGCCAGCCATAATAAGATGAAAAGTCATCAAATGTCATGATCATAGTAAACTTGACAATTCACTCCACTTTTCATATTGTACATAACATTATATCTTTCTTTCATGTAATGTATATAATTTAAGATACCAAGGTGACTAGGCCGAAAATTCTGCCCCGATTTTAATTATAAAAAAAAAAATTAAAATTAATAATAATGATAAATAAGTTTATTACCATCTTTGAAATTGCATCCGTTTTACACATCAACGTAATGCCCGAACTCAATCGGACTATTAAATTTAGTTACGTCCGTTCAAATCAGGACTCCAATATCATCGTCTTCCGAACCGTTTCGGTGACTTAATCATTCCGATCCCCGTCTAATAGACAATTCAATGTAGGCCTACAAGCGGATTACAACTTATAAACCCAATAATTTGCAACGTATAAACATAAATGATGTTGAATAATAATAGCCAAGGCCAGATACGAACAGTTTTGGGTGGTTATGATATAGTTTTGGGTGGTTTTGGGTAAATCGTGCTGCCGTTTCCAGGGTTCCTAGCGGCAGGTTGGTTTCCTGATCTTCGGATGAGACGGTAAAATCCGAGACCAGTGTCACAGTAGGTGTCGGGTGCCGAGCTTGGGCGAAAATTTAAAGCCCTTCACCGAAATTTGGTGACGTCTCCATATGAGTGAAATATTCTTGAGTGAGACGTTAAACAACAATAATCAAACAAGCGTGCCGGCGGTCACATTGTTGCGCTTATCAATAAATAGGGCGAAATGTGCATGTTTCGTATACCAGAGTTAATTGAAGAATATCTACGGAATCTCCCCCAATACGCCCATTAATCCATCGATTTTTTAAAATTTTCGTCGGTTAGGAGCGTTATTGTTTGATATCTTGAAAATTACAATAACGTACGTACCCGGAATGTGACTATAACAATATGTCCGTTTCTACTTTCTTTCTTTTTTTTTGGGGGGGGGGGGGGGTTGATGTTGTTTTATGCCACTTTCAACAATATTTCAGATTCCCGGTGACTGTCAGTAATTCATTTCAGAATACGAGCGGACCACAATTGGACAATAAAATTCACGGATTAAAGCCGAACTGATAAATGGACGAGTTCCTCTCTAGATAAACAACGCTAGACATTACAGACACGTCTTCCGGGATATTTTAGATGCACGCTATGAATTTAAAGCTAAAATAGTCCAAACATAGCAGTAGACTACATTAGTCTGTATGAACACGGGGGAATATATCTTTACTAATGGTTTGAAAGTAATTGCAGGGGCACTTTGAATGAAATTCCATCTCGCAGCAGCATTTGTAGAATTCGCTTAAATGGACTACTGTCACTCGACTGGATCTTATGCTAGATTCAAAGCATCTGGTGTTATAGAAACAAAGACTCTTCTATGTCTTGAAGGACATTTAGCCGATTACCTTAAAGTTCAGTTCTCTTGAAATACAGTACCCATAGTTTCAAGCGGAGCGTAATTTTCCAAGGCATGCGACCAAGAAACGTTTCGTACCCACAGATACTTGTGGTCTGGACCATATAAGTGTGCCATGTGCCCAATTTTTCATTCTATTTTATTTTAATTGTTGGATATACCGGGAAATATGGCCAAAAAAGAAAAAAGGGTAAAGCCAAATGTGGGTACATTCTATAAAAACAAGAGGCACAATGGGCCTTGACGGCCACCTTAGCAAAACATAAACTATAAATAAGCATAACCATAACTGCCCTAATGACATCTTTGCAGAACTTTTCATGCCGAACATTTTTGCTTCTATCAATAATACTTTACGACAGAAAAGGCGAAAAAACATTCCTGTCAGTGATTCCTGGGAAGTCGAATATGTCTTAGCTTTGACCAAAATTTTTTTTCTGTTTACTTAATTATCAGATATTGAGTTTGTAACAGGACTCGGCTAACTTCCAAGCGCCTGTCTTCAGATTCGTGAGGTTATGACATGTACAAGTGATAACAAACGAGAAAATATACCACGTTTCTATAAATTTATTACAGAACAAACATGTATAGATATATTAGAAGCATCGTAACATGTCGGCAATAAACCCACGATTAACCAAGGGAGATAACCACCTCCAGCGGAGTGTCAACATGGACCGGGCAATACTCTGGATCTCCAGCAGCAATGCACTGAAATAGCGTGCGAAAGTATACTCAGTATGTAATGAAAAGAAAAGCATTAAATTGTCATAAAGCTCATTTGGGTACCAGTCAAAGAGGATATCCAATCCCCTTTCCCTCAGCCACCAGGATCACATTCCCCCATGACACGGGTATAACCCACGGCCAACAGGCCTCCCACAACAGGCCTATTCTTATCACCCGGAAACCCCACGGGGGACTAACACGTCGATGTTTAAGATATCTTCAAATGGCTCTTGCTAAGCAAATGAGATCGGCATTGAAATTTCCACGATCGATTGTTTACGTCACACGGAATTGTCCGTACCCCAGGGACAATTGATGGGTATCGCATTACCACCCTTGCCCCCTTTAGGCAACTCAGTGGTTCCCAAATCGACGTGAAAGCTATTCTTAAGGTCCAGATCTTGGTGACTCTGTAAGACGTTTTCGATCTGACTCACGACAGACCTTCCGTTCAGACGTTCAAAGGATGAAGTGATACGATAATGTGGGTTTCCATGATGGATGACGACACGACCCAAGTCCGATCCCTCTAGATCTTCACGTGCAAAGTCGATGATGTCGTCAAACATAATTTTCAAATCAACGTGGAGGTCAGGAAGTTTTTGTCCCTGTAAATTTCAGTTTGGTTTCGGATCCACTCGATAGTGGCTATCCATTACATTATTTTTGAAAGTTCTATGTCCCACTTGTTTAATTGTGTTGTCAAGGATGGAGTTCCATCCTCGTATACTGTTAGAGTGACTCGGTCCCGGCATCGGAGAGTCCGGACCCCTTCCGATCTGTGTTGGTTGAAAATTCATTGTCCAAAAAGGAATATTTTTTTTCGTCGTTTATTTTTTGGTTTTTTTTGGAATCGGATGGTTGTGGTTGTGTCTCCAAATCATCATCGTTGAAAAAGTCTAGAGCTTTATGTACGTTCTCGTGCTCTCCAACGAGTTGGCGTCCGTACATCTTGCATGACACCATCGACATCTATGTGTGGCGTCCGTAAATCTTGCATGACACCATCGACATCTATGTGTGGCGTCTGACATCTGTTAGAAGAAGAAAAAAATTCTTCTTCTAAGTTGTTGCAAATAATATTAATAGTATGATAGTATACTTTTCAATTGCCGATTGAAAAGCAATCACAATTCAGTAATAAGTAAGAGCCGGCCTGGCTCAGTCGATAGCGCGCTCGACTCTGGATCGTGAGGTCGTGAGTTCGAGTCCCGCCAGCGACAGGTTGGTTTCCTGTCTTTCGGATGAGACAGTAAAAACTGGAGGTTCCGTGTCACAGTAGGTGTCGGCACGTTAAAGAACCCTCACTACTCAATGGCCGTAAGTGCCGAGCATAGGCCAAAATTTGAAGCCCTTCACCGGCATTTGGTGACGTCTCCATATGAGTGAAATATTCTTTGAGTGGGACGTTAAACAACAATAAACCAACCAACAAACAAACAATCAGTAATAAATAAAAGAAAAATAATAAGATAAATATACTTCTTGACTTTACACCAATAAACTTTTTCCACGAAATATGTAAGAGTTGCTTCCCTTTAACCGTACCTAAATTCGTTTGTCATCTTAATTTCTACACAGGTCACTATCGATGAACCACTTTAAGATAAAGCAGGAATTGTATTCCGACAGAGTTACAGACATATCCATTGCTATTTTAATACCAGATTGTATCTTTTTTTAATGGAACACTATGTGGACGATGTTATAGTTTGCACTTGTTTACGTTTGTTTACCTCGTTTGTTTACATTTCAGCCATAGGAATCACGTGACCAAACGTTAGTTCATCTACGTCGATGACCCTTGAAATCAGGTCATGTTTACAGTAAATCGACGAGTGTTTCATTAATCCCTTACTAATTACCATTTCTTATAGATCTTGGCATAGAATATATATGACTGTATAATATTATGCAAACTAATAGATATAATGAACTACGACTTTCCATTACTTTTCAAGTTCATAATTGATAAATTTTACACCGGAATCTACATTTTGCTGGTTTACTACACCGCAGTATGCTTTCCTGTTTGAAGCAATAATGGGCAAACTTGAGTTGCACCAGGCGAATTATAAAACAAATTCGTGATCTGTATCAAATGATTTCTAACAGAAAAATTAAATGTCCGGGAACTTGCATTGACATCAAGCTAATGCAAACTCAGGAAGTGAGGGATCTTTTTACAGTGATAGCACCTGATGTTGAAATCTTTAGGCTTTCTAGCTGAGACACAAATATTCCCTCGATGTATTGATCCATAGCTCAAGTAAAATTTTGGTACTTCAAGTAAAGTTATGGTACTTCATCTCTAGTAGGTAACACTTCCATGCAAGTGAAATATGTTTTACAGGAAGTAAAACAAGCTCCAGATGCAAAATTCTGAAACAGTATTACAAACTATTTGTAGTGAAACCATCACAGACTACCCTCAGTAAACTTGATGAGGGTTAAAAGTAAAACAAAGGTCAATCATTAAGCCTTTCAACGCCACATGCCATTATAGACTGGTCCAAGACCTTTTGAATAGAACACACTATTTTGATACCTGGGGTTGAAAGGGTTTAAAGATTATGTGCACAAAAATAATAAAGACGTTAATCACGGTGAAACCATGATAGATACCCCTCAGTAAACATGGTGAGGGTTAAAAGTTAAAAAAAAACCAATCATTTAAAGATTAAATGCACGTAAAATGAATGTGGAACCATTACAGATTAAAAGTCATAAACGTTTTAGATCAGTAAACAAAAAGAAAAAAAATTAAGTCATTACAGTTTTAGATCATTCTTTTTTTGCAATACTTCTACGGAGTTGTGGTGACTTAAAAGTTTTCATTTCAAAATAACTTGAGGGTACTTCATAATGATGATGATGTTGTTTTGAGAAATGTGGGAAGTTCTGGAGGTGATGTGCCAGCGTGGAGTTCTGGAGTTGAAGGTTGTGGTGGTGATATCTGACCAGCTGTAGCTGAGAATGATGATTGACATTTGATTCGGTGACAGCAGAAAAATCCAAGTATGCACATGAGAAGTAGAACGATGAGCTACAAAAATGACAACTATATCTGAAAAAAAGACAATAAAACAAAAATATAGGGGTCAGAAATTTCTTAATGATTGTGGTTCTACATTATAGGGATTCAATTTCCTCATACGTTGCCTCAGAATCATAGGAAAAATCTCAAGGACCAAAATGATTATATCTGAAAAGAAAATCTAATCTAATTTGTTATTGATATTCTTAGAGAAAGTAAAGTGTACATGTGTTGCATTTGACATAGAAAGTATCACAGGTCTGGTGTATCATGTAGGCATGACAAATTTGTTGCTTTTTTTTACTGTATTTGTGTGGGGTAGTCCTGGGTTTGACATATTACCATTGACTTTTCACTGATAAACATGAAAAATTACAATCATATTCAAGGAAAAAATTACATATACGTGTTACCCTAAGAAAGGTTAGAATTAGGATACCTAGCGTATGTGATATGTTTTTAGGTAAAACTAAACATTGAGACAGAAGATGAGAGCAAAACCCATTTCAATGAAATTCTCTGTTAATGTTATCATACATAATTAACTGTTATTAATCTATACACTCCATTTCTGTCAACGAATTCTGCTGAGGTTCATTTGATACTATATGTCTCTTGTTACCTTTTTAAATAGATGACATAACCAATTCTTCTTTAAGAGAGTAGCCAACTAAGAACTTTTTTTTCGAAAAATATACAATAAAAATGGAATTAGAATTAAGAGAAACAAATAATTTATATTTTGTGATGTCATACCAAGAGTAGGTTTGCCAGTTTTCTTGCGGAAGGTCGGTGGTCTTTACCCGGGTAACCGGGGTTTCTCCTCCACCAATAAAAACTGGACGCCATCATATGACTGAAAGATTGTTGAGTATGGCGTAAAACAAAAAAATCAAATCAAATCCATGAGTAGGTGTTGACCCCTTGTAACTATTAGTACTCCCCTCTGGCATACTTGTACTAAGCATAAACATGGTGTTGTACGCGAAAAAGTGAGTTGTGACAGTCAACATAAAACTAAAACGGATAGACAACAACTGGAATTTAACTCTCCAAATAATGAATTTTATAATAGGGATTTTTCTTTAGATGAATTACTATCTTCATTTAAAAGGGCACATGACACAGCCGAAGGTCCTGATAAAATTCATTACCAATTCTTAAAACATTTACCCCCCAAACGTCAAAGAATATATTGTCAGTTACTTTTTAATTTAAAAATAAATAGTTTGAGTAAAGTTTTAAGTCGAGACATGCAAGGATCATTATATGTTCATAATTTTGTCATGTCCTACAGAGCCAGACACATGCATGACATAGAACGTCGTTCCTACTTAAAAATACTTGATACCGTTCATCATCAAGGTTTGCGTCTCGCATTTTCGCGTCTTGGTGCATTTAGAACATCGCCAATAGATAGTTTATATGTAGAAGCTGGAGAATTACCTCTAGAACAACGTCGGATTAAATTATAAAAATTTCAGATACCAAAGTATAAATCAATAGAATGTCCAGGACATAGATACAAATCCGGTAAAAATGGACAAACACGGACCTCTGGAAACCACTACCGTTACAGTATATTACAAAATTAAAGTCTGATTCTAACAATTCGGCATACGACTGTGTCTTTCATCCATTATATGAGCAAATGTACGAACATCGTACAAAAACTATTGCTCCACTTGGCATTATAATTAAGGAACATATTGAAGACTGCGACTTATATCTTTACACTATTTCAGACCTGAAAATATACACAACACCACTCTGTGAACTAACAAAACCAAATGTTGATTTAAAAGAACAATATTTAGAATTGAAAGAAGTTCATGACAACAACAACATTTACCTATATTCACTGATGGATCAAAGTCCTCAAACAACGTTTCAGCTTCAGCTATTATTAACTTTGAAATTCTCAAAACAAACATGCCGCGTAATGCCTCTATTTTCACCACTGAGGCCACAGCTATTTTACTGGCATTAAATTATATAAAGACAAAAGCAATAAGAAAATGTGTTATTTACTCAGATTCTTTGTCTTGTTTGAAATCAATTGAAAGTGTGAGCCTTTCAAATAACATAATTTTTTAAATAATAGAGACAGTACATTACCTGACATCTGTAGGTACAGAGATAGTCGTCTGCTATTATTGGTAATTGGAAATTTACCGTCTGAAAATAAAATTCCAACATAGATCATAAACCATCTATTACAGATTACATGACTGCAACATTCCAACTACATTGGGACCTACAAACTGAAAATAAATTACATGAAATAAATACAAAATTTATAAATAATTCACCAGTCATTACTACAATTAGAAAGATGAGGTTACTCTGACCAGACTTCGTATTGATCATAGTAACCTTACACATAAATATTTATTATTTAAAGAAGAACCACCGGAATGTATACCGTGTGGGACAAGACTAACAATTAAACATATTTTAACTGAATGTACTTTATTGTATTTTAAACTTAATCGTGAAAAATATTATTCCGAGACAGATCTCAGGAGTGTTTTTAATAATGTCGCTGGCGACATCAATTTAGAATATCTAAAAGCTATCGGTTTATTTTCCAAAATTTGAGCTGTTTAAATATTTTTATTGATTTACAAATCTATTAAATATTGTATTGTAGAAAATTTTAGTGTGCAAAAGTTGTATCAGATAAAAATGTTCCATTTTAACGTTGAATAGATATATTTAACATTATCCCGCCACAATATAACCGAAAGTGGCGTTAAACAACAACAAACAAACAAACAATCGTTATCTAGGCCCATCCCTGCGATTATCTTTACCAGGAATTAGCATACGTGTTTTACAGTAATGTAAGAACGAAGCACAACAACTGTACTAGTTTCAGCCATCTGCCACAGGTTCTTTGAATTTTTAAAAGACGAATAACTTTTTCATTCTTTACATCGTTTATTATACAAGAAGGTGACCTAAAAAATTAAAGTAAATATTCTTACATTCTTCTCTTATACAAATTCATAATAATGCAATATATTACTGTAGTATAATAAAATTTAAAAGTGATGTTGTATAGACAAAAATATATGTATATTTATATTTGTTATTTTCAGACGACATAAGTATCATAATTAAATGATTCATTATTTTATATTAAATGATAATTTATGAATTTAGATAATTAGTTCATAAGTTAGAATAAGTTTAACTCACCATATAAATGAACTTATTTAGACTTATAGTTTAGCATTGAACAGTAAAACATCTTTCCTGTTCTAATGCATTCGTCTGAATGTTAGTTAAAAAGTGTGGGAAAACTCGTACAAAACCTGCTTGACCATTTTCATACTTGGACATAACAACTCTCGACCAACAAAATACGAATACGTTTGTTTGTTTGTTGTTGTTTAACGCCACTTTCCACAATATTTCGGTTATATAGTGGCGGGAAGATCTGTCTCGGAGTGATATTTCTCTCGAGTATGTTTAAAATCTATACATTCTGTTAAAATATGTTAAATTGCCAATCTAGAGCCACACGGTATACATTCAATAATAAATATCTACGTGTAAGGTTACAGTAACCTTACGAATACGTAACATGACATAACAATTTAGACAATAGAGCACATAACATACAATGACGGACTAACAACACGTAAACAATTATTTACTACGGACTTGAACGGAGACGAATACTGACAGACAAATTAATTACAAAATATTTAAATCATTTAGTAAATATAATCAATATTTTGTCCCTAAGACATTCTTCCCCTCTAGGAAAAATGACTCCTGGCATTTCAATTCACATATCACGAACAAAAGAAATAAAAAGAACTTAAATAAAATATCATTATGTCAAGAAGATTCTTTTTATCTGAAATAAACGGTTTTAAAGACCAAAATATTTTTGAATCTGCTTCTACTATTTACCAATATTTCACCTACAGGTGAGTTGTGTTAGCGCTTGACTAGATCGCACGCACGGACACAATCACTTTTCCCTCACTCCAAAACTACAATTAATATAACTAAATACAATGAAACAAAGCAAAACATAGAATGTAAAGAATTAAAAGTATTATAAAATGTACAACACAATTGCAAGTCAATCACGTAACTGTCACTTTCACTCGAGTTTACGTACTGGTAGAGTACCGGTAAGATATTTTATAATTTTAACAGCAAACACAAGTATAGATATCTATTATGGATACAGTACCTCAGACTCTGACACTGTTATGAATCGCACACAAATTCACAAAGTAGATCTACGTACAGCTTCCCGGCGCGACGACGGAGTCGATACACCGCTCAATACAAAAATCACTGTCATCAGCTACGTCCTGCGCAGTTTCTTTGCACGGATTTGTCGCCGATCCTATGTACAATGAATGATGTAAAAGTATCTAGGCCTATTTTAGTAGATGAATCATGAAATCGTAATTTGTCTGACCGGAGATATTTTCCCTGGTAAAATCTAGTTCTTGAACAAATTGAGAATAGTATATATGGTCACCTCAATACGATGTCCCAACGTGGGCGCCATTGTCACCATCGTCACAGGGTCTTTGAGTTTTTAAAAGACGAATAACTTTTTCTTTTTCATTCCTTACATTGTTTATTATACCATACAAATTAATTAATATTAAAATCATAAAGAAAATATAAGTAATATTTTGTCCCTATGACACATCTTTATCTAGAACACCTACATTGTGTAACGTTTCACCCTAGCGTGAACTACACACGTAGACACGGATGAGTTACAAATACAAACAAACACGGGTTCGACTGCCCCTTTCGGTTGCAGATTTCTGTAACCGGCGACCGGCTAACTCTTTCAGAAAATAAAACGACAATCAAATTGAGTTTAGACACTAGAGCATTTATTACAAACTAAATAAGAACAAAAATACGAAGACAACACAAAATATTTAAGTGGTGAACAAAACGACAGGTCTTAAATTACTTGTGGGACACTTGAACATATTTTTCATTCTTCCGAAAACTAAAGTATGAAAACAAAAAGTACTTATTTTTACCTAACCCAAACTATTTCACAGGTATCTCGTGCTCCGTGTCAGACCCAACGCCAAAAAATACCACTTTATAAAATTATAATATAAATTAAGAAAAACATTAAAACATACTTAAAATACAAGAAAACACACACGACAAGTGGTCTAAAATAGTCAAGTGAATGATGGCAACAGACAGGAAGGATTAGAAATGATAAAAAAATGAAGTTCACCTCACACGAGCATATCAATAAGACGAAGGAATGGAAATAGAGGGCGTAACATTGCGTCACACGTGTTTTATAATTGTAACACTTTCCGGACGTACCCGAAAAACTTAGTGAGCTAGTAAAATTCACAGAAAAGTGACTTCCGAAGACATGATGTAATCAAGCGGAACCTGTCGAAGCTTGCTATATTAAGACTGTTGAACGGAGGGTAGTACTGTTAAAGTTAGGTAATTAGAAAGTAAATGAGACAGAAATAAAATTATAATAAACTAAATGATAGATCAAAGAAAAATATCAGCAAGAATAGACGGGTTCGTCACATCCCCCTCCACTACCTGAAAGTCAAGACCCCGTGACTTAAAATTTTCCAAAAATAGTAATTATAGAAAGTCTCAAATATTGTTTCAAACTTAAATTTAAGTCTGTTACCATCGATGAAGATAAAAATTTATATGGGAAATACGGAGTAATTCAATAATGAAATACCATTACACGTGTATTTCAACTCCATTATATACCAACTTCCACAGTTGAAATATCTTTAACAGCTTCTCCTTGACATTTCCTGATCTTCAGGTTCTAGTAATTTTCTTGAAGTAGGTAGCAAGGTTTTTGTTCGCCTGCCAAAAATCCTCTGATTTGGTGAACTACTTACACCTTATGTTGGGAGTATTTCTCCAGTTGAGTAACGCAATATATGGATCCGTTCCATCGTTCATGGATTTTCGCATTACACGCTTCGCAATTTTGACAGCATTTTCCACCTTTCCATTTGATTGTGGATAACCAGGTGAACTTGTTACATGTTCACACTCATAAGACTTTTAAGAAATTTGAGAAATCTCTACTCCCTTAAGGTGGACCATTGTCAGTAAAGACGAAATCTGGTATCCCATGACGAGCAAAATGAGACTTTAAATTTCCAATAGCTTCCTTGTCTGTCTTGTCATGAAGTCAGTCAACTTCAAAGTAATCAGTATAATAGTCGACAGTCATCAAGTAATTCTTCTGGTTGTACTCAAATAAATCACATCCAACCTTTTTCCACGAACGACCAGGAATTTGGTGACTGATCATAGGTTTGCGGCAGAGCATACTTCACAGTTCTCAATGTCGCGAGCCGTGTTGGGCTAATATAGACATTCACGAGCCCTCCGAATACAACTCTGAATTCCATGGAGTAGTAAGCATCCCCTGTCGACCGGTCACACCCGCCGTGAATTCACAGTCAAATTAAAATAAATACATGAGGAATGAAACCTAGTCATAATTGGTACAGACGTCTCAACAACCGCCATTGAACAGGTAACTCGACATTTCACTTAGCGAAATAGAGTAATCGCAAACAAGACTATTGTACCGACAGTAAAATCTGCGGAACGTTGAGCCGACCTGGCTCAGTCGGTAGTGCGCTTGACGTGAATTCAAGTCCAGCTGGCGGCATGTTGGTTTCCTGTCCTTCGGATGAGACAGTAAAAACCGAGGTCCCGTGTCACATTAGGTGTCGGCACGTTGAAGATCCCTCACTGCTCAATGGCTGCAGTGCCGAGCATAGGCCAAAATTTGAAGTCCTTCACTGGCATTAGATGACGTCTCCATATGAATGAAAGAGTGGGATGTATAAACAAACAAACATAGCGGAAGGTTGACATCAAACGTGGTTTTCGATATCCCTGTGTCATTAATTTGTCCGTGAGTAGTTTACCTCTGCATATGAAATGCTCATATGTTGAACAAGCCCTGGCATATCTGATCATTTGTGATCAACTAAACTGTAACATTAACGATGGGAAAGCCGAATTCGTCGCGTTTGTCGTATAGCTTAGTTGTTCATTTCTATAGTTAGTAAAATGTCTATGTATGAAGCGCGTGTGCTTGATTCTGTTATATCTTTAATTTGTAGTTCGCCGGGATATATCACATTGACATATGCATGAAAATTGTCATTATTAATTGACAACACGTCATCGATATATCTAAATGTCAAATTAAACTTTTCTATTATTTTTCATTCAGCAGTTTCATCGATTCCTATTCAATTTATGTCTCAAAGTTTAGAAAAATTGACTGAAAATTTAGCACAAGAAGGTTTTAAAAAGATTTAAAAATTTTTTTTAAAGAATTTAAAAATCGCATGTAGAATTGCATTTACGAAAAGGGATATACCCATACGAGTAAGTAGATAATGAGAGTAAATTTCAAGAAACACAATTATAAGTCTTCTTTTCATAGACAGCTGAGTGAACTTGAAATATCTGATTCCAATTATATTCCTGCGCAAAAGTATGGAATGAACTTAGAATTCAAAATTAAGGAGAGTATGACGATTTTTTGAAAGTGGTATCCGTGTAGGAATCTCTATGATTTCTAATAAATATTCAAAAGCAAATAATTAAAATTTATGTAAAACACCTCATTAGATTGTATGAAAATGCTAGGCTAAATCTGTGTAACCTACTTTGCTTAGACGCAAGGAACTACGTCAGCCGTTGCTGGACAACAAGTGCAGCTGTTCAATATATCATTGCGCTTCGTCATCAATTGGTTGTGTTGTATTTTTTAAATATCGTTATAAGAATTTAAAATTGAATTTAAAGGATTGTATTTTTCATTTTTTATTAAACTATTTTAGTGAAAAATCACAAAACCGCATACTCTCGCCCAGCGACTATCTTTTGTGATAAGAACATATTAAAGTGGTTACAAAATTACATTAAAATAAGGGAGGTGTTTTTTCCAAATGTGACGACTGACTTCCTGATTCTAACAAAGGAAAATGGAAAACCAATGCCAGCAAATTTGATATCTAGTTCGCTTAGAAAAATTGGAAGATGGCTGGTCAGACCAAACCTATCAGTCTAACCATTTTGAGAAAAGAAATGCCAGAAGCTCGACTCTCCTTGGCGCGGCATATGAAACATCAACCAAAGAACGCAGACGAATTTTATGAACATTATGATGCACGGGAAATCGCTCCTGCACTCACTAACCTGATACATTTAACTTCTTTTCGTGTTTATTGTTATATTGTTCCTGTTATTATTATTTATTTATACTTCTTTTTAGACACATACACAAGCAACTGAAGGACCTGCGCCTATACCAACAATCAGCTTCCCCGAAAGCGATAACGAACATGAACCACAGCAAAGGCAAATTCTAGAGTTAGAGCTTGACTAATAGAGAATGTTTGATGAAGACGCCATACCAACACAAGAAAAAGAGTCGAATGAACAGCAAAGCCAAGAAAGAAAGCAAAGCCAAGAACAATAAAGACAAGAAATGCCGAAAAAACAGCAAAGCAAAAACATTTGGATCATGGACGTCGTGCATTCCTACCAATAGATTCGCAAGTGCTCTTAAAGTTATGTGCGCGAAATATTGAGATAAACAAAATGGACAAAAATTCCGTATTTGTGGAATTAAATTCTACGGGAGAAGGAAGGAAAGAAATTTGTAAGTAAAATGAGGGAATTGTTGGTAGAAGGTGTTGACAAAAAAATAATAGATGGGGTACGGGCGGAATATCGCCGTAGGCAGAGAAAGAGCAAAACGTTTGTTGTTTTTTTTGGTCAGATTTTTTTTCTATATTCATATTTTTATTATTTTATTGGTCTAAACGTGTGCAAGTGAGGATTTAATGTCCAAGTGACACTTTTTAAGTGCATTTGAACATTCATTTATGCTCAAATGTGTGAAAGGATTTAGTGCATTGAAACAAGTTCCAAAATAGGTTCTACCATATTTGGGGGTATCCCTGAGACCCTTATATGTGACTTAGGGACATGAAACCTTATGGACTACTAGATGGACCATATCAAAGGTCATCGAATGACCCTCGATAACCCCCGAGGGTCAGACGTGAAAATCGACCGGACACCAAACGGTTTTTTTTTTTGGGGGGGGGGTCCATATGAATCTGACAGGAGCAAGTAAAGAGCCAAAATGAAGATCGCGAATAAGATCAACTCTCGGATTAGGAACTGGCCGAAGAAAAGCCGTCCCATTAATGATATCAAAGAATGTATGAAAGTTCAAAACGAAAATAACAAAAGTCAATCCTGCCACGATATAACTAACAGTGGCGTAAAACCATAATTAACAAACTAAGAAAACAAAATGATCTCTTAAAGAAGTTACTAAAAAACTTTTGAAACTGAAATAAATAAATATAAATCAAATGAGTACAATCATCATTTAAAATACAGAAGTTAGTATAGTCTGAAGGGCTGTCATTGATGAGAAATTGTATATCGATAAATCGATTTATTTGGTACTTCCTTTATAATACTTAGGTGTGTTATTGTGTATATGACTATCTGAAGATGAAAAAAATTAATCATTACAAGGAAAACATTGTTTATTAGAATAAATTAAACAATTAGAATGAAATGTGACATCGTTCAAAATGAATGGAAAATTTTGGAAACTGTATAAGAAAAAATATCCTGTGAAATGCAGTATGAAATGTACCGATACTCAAGAAATGTATCGAATATCGTATCAATTCAATTTAATTTTTATATCGATACATCGATATCGACTCTATCAATGACAACCCCAATAGTCTGTTTACAAAAATGATAAATATTTAAATTCAATCTTCTGGAGTGTCGACTGAAAACCTTGATCTGATTTTTCTCACAGCTTCTAATATAAAAAATCTCAGATACCAAAGTATAAATCATTAGAATGTCCAGGACATAGATACAAATCCGGTAAAAATGGACAAACACGGACCTCTGGAAACCAAGAGGTGGGATCAGGTGCCATGGAGTAGTAAGCATCCCCTGTCGACCGATCAAACCCGCCGTGAGTCAACCGTCAAGTCCAATGAAATATGTGAGGAGTGTATCCTGGTCACAATTGGTACAGACGTCTCAACAACCGCCAACAAAAAGGCAACTCAACATTTCACTTAGTGAAACAAAGTAGTCGCAAACAAGAATATTATACCGACCGTAAAATTTGCAGAACGTCGATATCCCTGTGTAAATAAGTTGTCAGTGTGTAGTTTATCTCTGTATATGAAATCTTCATATGTTGTACAGGCCCTGGCATATCAGATCATTTGTGAAATATAAACTCCATATGCGGGTGACTGAGGGATATTACTACTTAAATGTGGAAAATTTACGATGGGAAAGCCCCGAAATCGTCACGTTTGTCGTATAGCTTAGTTGCTAATTTCCCGTCTGTGTTTATATTAAGTAAAATGTCTAAGTATGAAGCGTGTGTGCTTGATTCTGTTGTATCTTTAATTTCTAGTTCGCTGGGATATATTGCATTGACATATGTATGAAAATTGTCATTATTAATTGACAAAACGTCGTCGATATATCTAAATTTTAAATTAAAGGACACCGCTAACTAATTTATTTGGGTGATAGAAATTAGCACACAAAGGAGGAGGTGCAGGTGTTCCAGAATGGCATTGGCGCCTCATGGTGTTACCTTCAGCAGTTTTCCCTGACTCATTTTTGATGTTGTATACATATCCTGAAATAATGTACAAAAGTTGTATAAATTATCGCAGGAGACAACTGTTATGTAGCCAAGAAAAATGTTACACTGAAATCTGTATGTGCATATTTCCAAATCAGCAATTTCTTTCTGAATAGAAGAGAAAGTAGACAAAGACTTGGCATTTCATGAAAAAAATTGCAATCTGAATCTCACTGAACACTAAAACATAGCATTTTATGTTAGTCTTTGACATAAATTCTATGAAATACTTCATATACTTGGCACTTTCTTACCATTTGTTGACTCATCTTTCCGATATCTAGATGTGTAGTCACCAGCCTTGTATTTTGGGAAGACCACATTAATTTGCAAAGTGCCATCCTTGTTAACAGCTTTGTTATTCCCTGAATTTTTATTATAATGCTGGGCAGCAAGGATAAGTCTGAAATAGAATTGTTTAAATAAATACACAGGAATGACATTTTCTGCAGAAAAAAGAGAACTGGGGGGGGGGGGCCTATGTAAAATATGGTCTGTTTTAATAAAGTGATGGAATATTTTATTACTGAACATATACAACAGAGACTTGTTATTTATAGCAATATTGAACAAACACTGTATAGTGTTAATATACACATACAGTATGTACCCCTCAGAGAACTAACGTATGAGTGTCAGTGTGATAATTTAATTACACATGGTCCGTGTCACTACAGAAAATGTTTACTGAAACATATTTAAGCAAAGGGAACTGAACTGTGCTTACCCGCACTGCATTCCATGATATGAAAATCCAAACATCTTGGGTGCAAAATGATTTATGGTACTGTGGAATGCTTCTATCTGTGATGTTTCGTAATTTGGTGAGAGCTTCGAAACATCTCTCTTTAGCTGACTCGAAAACCATGTTACAAAATTGAGTGTACAAGTATAAACCTGGCAGTCGACAGTCTTCCATATAGGAATTAAAGTGATTAATAATACAGATGTAGCTACCGGAAAATTGGTGGGGTAATTAAAAATGTAAAATGTGTATACTCTAGATGGCTGATAGCAGAATAACTGCCATTCTCAAAGGAAGTGAATACTATAAACTAACCCAGCCATGTTTCAATGAAGACATGACATGGGTATTATTATGTTAACCCAGCAGCAAGTGTCATAAGCAGATGTTCGCATGGTACATAGTGTATATGTACACATTTTGAGTCTGATACATTGCCATGCCATTGTTTCAGAATTACAGTATGTTTACTTGTAGTTTTTCTATTAAATTTTGTCAGATACATTTGTATTTCAAATGTAAATGCTATTAATAATATTATTATATTATAAATCAGACTGCAGAATTGATAAGTAATACTCACATGGCAAAAGCCACTTTTTTCTTTCCAAAGGCCCATTCAGACACTCTGGAAATAATTCGCTATGGTCATGATGGATGTTCTGTATATGGTTGCATGCAGACATCCATTTAGCCCACATCATTTCTGCATTACCATCTGGAGTAGAGGCAGCACACCAATAAAGGTGATTGGTAATGCTCTTTATCCATGGTGCTATGGTCTCACAATCCTTCTTTTTGGATAAAGCATGAAGCTTCTTCTTGATTCCTAAAAAAACCAAAAAAAATCTAGTTTAGACATGAAAAACTAAATTTCTTGTAATCAATTACTGAAGGATAACAATAAAATATTTCAATTAGGACTCGAAAGTGTTGTCAAAGTTCATAGTAAAGGGAAAATGGTTTGGCATACCCATGAGCAGGGGTAGATCTGTATTTTTTCCAGTTGTTGGGGAACAAGTATCTATAAAATCAGGAATACTTCTGAGATGTCTCAAATAGTCCAAAGGATATGCAGTGTTTTCACTAAGAGGTGGCTGGAGGACAAAGTGACTGCTTATAAACAGACTTTGGCCGATAAGAACTCAGTTTTTGAAATTCACTGGTCTTACCAGAAAAACCGGTAAATTTCACTTATCTGATACCTGGTCCAAGTGACCAGTAATTTTCCATTTCATTTCACTTGTGTGTCTATACAGACCAGTGAAATTCCTTTATTCACTGGCCCGGTTGACCAGTAATTTTGTTTTTATTTCAAAATGTCTGATAGAGATTATATTAGATATGTGAAGCCATGCCAACAGAAGGCCTCTTTGACTTTCTAATTGGCCTCATAATTGCAAAATTATTGAAAACCCCGGATATGTCTGATATAAATCATCATGGTCCGACACTAAATAATGATGCAATCCATTATTTGATTTAAAATGTTTAATATTTGAAACCAACACGGGATTGAGAACTCTCTAAAGATGCATGAAAACATTGGTATCATATATCTTTTACAAATGTGCACCCAGATTCAAATGAGTGATAAGATTAAACAACTAGACAGCTGTAGTGTACAAGTAACTATATTGAAATAAATACCTTTTGCTACATGCCACACATCATAATAGTGTTTGGTTGTTGTCATGTGTTCTCCGTTTTTGGATTTGTAAATGTCTGTCAGTCACAATAGTACCCACTTTCAAATCTTCCTCAGCTAGCCATTTCATACCTCTTACTAATCCCTCCTTCTCCATATGGCAGCTACTTTTTACCTCGCTGCTCTGAAAAATAAAATAGAAAATTGGTAATAATTCTTATTTTATAGCTAATTAGAGTTTTTATACACAGATAATAGACTGCCATTGTAACCACAATGGGACTAATCCCTGTAGCACATGATAACCAATAACATTTGTGCAGTCTAGTATCTCCAAATCAGGGGTCGAATTTAGCAGTTGTATCTCACTAGTCATTGGAATTTTACTGGTCCTGCGACAAATTTAGTAGTACAAAAGTGGTACAATGAATTACCAAATTGGCATATATTTACTGAATCAATACTATTTATGTGTTTTAATATTATCATAAGTATTATCAATTTAAACATATATTGAATTATTTAAATGGTTTTACATACCTGTACCAACTGGACATCAACAACTTTTCCTTCCTTTAAATCTAGGAGGCTGTACGATCCATATTTTGCGCTGTGTCCTGGGGTGTCTGCTCTTCCATCACCGCCAAGAACTAGAGGTTTCCCATCCAGTTTTGCTTTTGAGGCATAGCTGTTATGCGTCTTTTCCCAGACTTTCATTATTGATGGGAAGATGTAATGCTTGTGGTGCATCATGAAGATTTGGCGGGAAATATTGCACACATTCATGAACGAAAATAATTTTAATGACTTTGAACACAGAAGCCCAGAGCACAAAATGGCAGATGACATGGCTAAATTGCTAGACAGATCATATCATGCTTTGGCTGTTCAATCATAAATCATCCCACACTCTGACTCCACTTTTATTAAGCTTCCTATGATCTGTTTTATTGTAGTACTACTAGAAGCATTGCAAAAACGACACTGCTGAAATAACTGGAGCAGGTTTGCTTCACTGACAATGAACTTCAGTTCGCCCAAAGGCCCATCCACCTTTGTAACCCTGAAATGAATATGTACAAATATTCAATTGCCATTCAAATGGAATAAACCTTTCTCATATAGAGTTATGTAATTTGGGGCACATGTTCAAAGAAACATTGTGGCAACATTCTGCAGACTAAAATAAATTAACGTAAAATCAGACCAATATCAATGGTTAACTCCTAGATAGACACAACCTTTGGGATATAAGTACTGTAGATCCATTACAAAACGTTTCAGATTAAAATATAAATACATGGGTATGTTTTGACATTTTACAAATAGGTGGATTATCCCTTAAATGACCCATTACCTGTTTCTCTCCTCCTCATATAAACTTGCACCTTGATTGGACTAATGAGTTTCTTTGTAAGACACTTCTCCGTCTGACGCTTTACAGAACTTGAACTTTTACAGTGTTCTCCTCTGTTTTCATTTTACAAACATATAACATAAACTCTTGCAATATACTATATGCATATAGGTTCCTACGATGTATTAAAGGTTTTAATTCTCAAGGATGTAGATTAAAATTCAGGTTGTATGCTTTTTCCATATTTCAAGACTGAATTTATCACAAATAATTTTTATCTGCAAAAATGACATATTCATTAAAAATATTGGATTATCAATTTTTATTTTAAGCTCAGTTTCAAAAATAAATTTTGACATAACAGACTGGCAAAGCTGTTATTGAGATTACCATCACTATATCAGTGAATTCCGCTGATATCATGGCAATAATATTGTGATACTCCAGTAGTATGCTTGCTAACTATGCCGATTAAGCAACTTGTTTGTTTAATTTCAAGCATATCTCCTCAGTAAGACAGACATATAAATGAATGTAAAGAAAAAATTTCACAACACTTTATGTGATTTTTTATGAACCCTGCAAATCAAAATTGAAGCATAAAATTAAACACACTGGTTTTGAAATTTGCAGAGAGATAAAATATTGAGTTTACATATTCTAAATGGATCATGGTCATAAAGTTCAGTGTGTTAAAACTGAGTAGTGATGTGTTTTCTAACCCACACCTGGACGTTAAAGTGTTGGTTTACATTGTACCGACATTTAAAGACATTAATTATTTGTTACTTAGCAATTAAGCCAATATGACAGTGAAATCAATGACAATCATAATTTGTCAACACTTTGCAGAAAATACCACTGTAGACTAGAAATTATCATTTTTACTATATACTTCATATAAAATAACATTTTTCCAAAAAATATTGCCATTTCTTATCACATTTGAATAGAATTTTCATTGATAAACAGAGAATGTTTCATTCATTATTTGGATGTAATTTTTTAATTTGTAATTATAATTTTCGAATCTGACAAAAAGTAAAAAATAGATATCGGAATTTTACTTACACAAAAATCAAGCTTTGTTTAAATGATGATTTGTTTTATTTCTAACTCAGGAAATTAAAATAAAAATATATAATGAAACTATCCAATGCTATTGACATGCGATAATAAATGGCTTCACAATATTTTTGGAAAAATATGGTTTAATATGAAATATATAGTAAAATATGATAATGAGACTTATGCCTACTGTCTATAAACTTTTGGCAAGTGGATGTAAGTGAAACTGAAAGACAAAATAGTAAGTAAAAAGAGAGGCGACAATGATTGAAAATTAAAATAGTTTTAAAAATATTTACCCGCGCAAGTTCACGTTTTGCGTATGCACCTCTCGGCTTCTTCTCGGGAGACTCGGAGAAAGCGTCGTTCAAAATGTCCATCTCAGTCTCAGATTCTGAGTCACATTCGGGCCTCGGTCTCTTCGTTCTCGTCTTAGAACTTGTAGAACTTGGCACCAGGTACCAATCGCCGTTTCGATGGAAATCCAAAGTCCTTCATCAGCATAAACTGTCTCTCAAAACATCCATCCTCAAAATGATTGCTGCATATAGCACTGTGTTTGGATGGCTGTTTCCAATCAGACCTTGTCAATTTCACAAATCGGCACCACGCTTTTGATACTGACGAGTTCTTGGGAAAGGTGTGTAATGAGACTCCTTCATGTGCAGTGTTACTACAACCAGCAACGATACATATTCTTCCACTGTGTTTTGAAGGCATTTTCCAGTTTAAGATAGATCTATATCAATTTTTTTAATGTAACACTTGTATGAACGAGAATTTGTTTGATACTTCATTTGACCACTTCATTGTTGAAATTAATCAAGTTACAGTTTTACACGGCAATATGTCATTGTATTACTCAGTGTATGCGTAAATTTCAAGCACTATGGTGTGTTTACCAGTGTTGTAGATCACTGTCATGTGAAGGTTTCAGTTGTATGGTTAGTATTCTATATAACGAGCATTCTGTATAGCATTTATTTAGTCATGTGTTAACATTTGACTCTTGATTTATGTCAAGAGTAAATTTATGATTCTTGTGACAATATTTTGTTACAATGGCTGCTGTACAGGATGTTGGCCATGCTGTTTATATTACATAAAATGTGTATCTACAGAACATTATTTCAGTGACATGTTTACTTATGAGTCTCATTCATATTTCAGTTCTTACGGTGCTGTGGTACCATTAACGTGCAAATGAACAGAACAAATAAAATTAAATCATCACACATCAGTGATTTGAGAACTTTATTATTCCATCTTATCAGTACCAAGTGACAGTAAGAACATGACTTCAAATCAACCATTGGGAATGAATACACAAGTTATATTCAGAAGATCTGATAGAGAACCCAAACCAACACCTAAAATGGCTGAATACCGACAGCAAGAATTTGACAGGACAGAATTAAAGCTGAAATTTATTTATGAAAGGTGGAAAATTCATGTAAGAGACTTGCGAAATAAACTGAAATCTCATTGTGAGGAATCATTATTAGGTGAAATGTTAGACAGCACAAAACAAATGGAATCCGATGTTTTAAAGTGCTTTGAAAGTGTTCGTGAAATTAAAGCTGTAAATCCAGAAGCAGTTCGTAAAATTGATGCCTGTGTTGCTGTCACAGCAGAAATTGATGTTTTTGACTTTAAATGTGAACAAGAACGGCTGAGAGACTTAGGTAAAAATGAATATGCAAATTCCATATTTAGCAGCTCGAGTGAGGGAAAAATATCTGAGAGTTCCATGCGTTCACAACTTACCACAAGAATGGCAGATGCTGCTGAAAATCTAGCTGCCAAACAAGCAGAATTGCAATTGCTAGAAAGGGAAAGAATCCAGCAAGCGAAGCTGGAGACCGAACTTTAAAAACTTGATACTCAGAGAGAGATATAAATTTCAAAGGCCAGATACAAGCTTACAATGCAGTGTTGCAAGATACAACATATTACATAGAGCTTAAAATTGGCTTAAGACCAGATTCGCTTCCATCTGCCAAAGAACCCAGCAGTGAACCTGAGTATTGCCACCACATGATTAGGACTATTATACTTCATTGATGTCTCCTACAGCACAACCATTTCAGCCCTCAAGCAGGGATGTGCCTTTTGTAACAGAAACCCAGGCTAACAGTGTGTTTCCACAGATGGATACTTTGGCTAAAGCTCTTGCTGACTCAGTAAATCTTAAGAGATTACCCATTCCAGAGCCTAGCATTTTTGTTTTTGTTATTTCAAAAATTATATTATTAAGAAGGTTTGTGCTTTCAATTGATTTTAAACAATTGAATTTCGAAGTTTATCATTGCTGTATCCATAGAAAGCGGAAACCTTTCTAATAACATAATTTTTGAAATAATAGAGACAGTACATTATTTGACATATGTAAGGTACAGAGATAGTATTCTGTTGGATTCCTAGCCATATCGGCATAAAGGGAAATACCAAAGCTGATGAAATTGCTAATTTAGTAAAGAAAAATTTAGTCTGAAAATAAAATCCCCTACACAGATCTTAAACCATCTATTGCAGATTATGTGACCGCAACGTTTCAACAACATTGGGATCTACAAATTTAAAATAAATTACATGAGATAATTGCCAAATTTTCCAATAACCCACCAGTGTGCACTAGTAATAGAAAAAAATGAGGTTACTCTGACCAGACTTTGTATTTATCACAGTAACCTTACACATAAATATTTATTATTTAAAGAAGAGCCACCGGAATGTATACCGTGTGGTTCAAGACTATCAATTAAACACATTTTAAGTGAATGTACAGATTTTAAACCTGCTCGTGAGAAATATTACTCCGAGACAGATCTAAATAGTACTTTAATAACGTCGCTGGCGACATCATTTTAGAATAACTTAAAGATATTGGGTTATATTCCAAAATTTGAAATATCTGATTAATATTTTATCAATTCACAAACTTGTTTGTCTTTTACCAAATGTTTAGTGTCAAAAGTTTTAAAGAGAATAGACCAGGCATGTGAGTGGATAATTACAAAAATTTATGAAAACACCAACAGCGACCTCGTGAAACGAGGGAGCCTTCTAGGGTGGTCTGGGGGCATGCTTCCCCATAAAATTTTGAAATTCTAGAATAAAAATCCTGCAATCTGACGCATTCTGAGAGGGTTTTCAAGATAATTTAAATTCTAGTTTCTAGGTTTATATTACTGTTAGCTGTTAGCATGACCTGTTCCAAAGACCCATTTGATATAAGAATGTTATGTGATACATGTATTACACAATAACATATATAAAAACATGATGTTAACAATAAACATTTTTAATGAAGTTCCATGGCATTATTCGAGTGCACATTAACATAGCTTTACCAATTATGCAAGTTTTTCTTTTTTCATGTTTTGTTTTTTGGTGTTTTCTTTGCTTTGTATGTCTTTCCTAGCAACTGTTTATGTGCTAGTCTAGCAACTTTAGCAGCTCTTTCACTTTGTTCACAAGCTTTCCTTTTTGTTTTGATTGCTGCTTTTTTTATTTCTAACAGTTCCTTCTTTTCTTTCATCTCGGATTTTAATTGTTCTTGTTCCTTTTTGTATTCCTTGTATGCCCCTCTCATGTTATTCAGCAAGTTTCTTTCTGGAGCATGGTGTACATTTCCTGTCTCGAAATAGTCAATGGCTGACTTGCTCTGTGCTCGCAGAGCATACCTAACTGTTTGTATGGCAGAGAATGTCTCAATCTTAAGTCTGGATGACTTGGAATCCATAATGTCTCCCATGGCACTGAATGACCCCTCCACCTGTGGGCCATGGAAACATGTCAACAAGGAAAGCACCATCTTGCACAGACAGGGATACTGCCCACCCCTGTCAACCTCTGCCCACCATGTGTCGACCCTCATCATCTTGTATTCTGGCAAGTTGGTGTCCCTTTGAAATCGTCGAATTTCAAGATTGTAAGTATCCATTTCTGCATCTGTAAGTACATTAGTCACCTCAGTCATCAAACGTTGAAGCAAATTCAATGTTTTTGTGTGACCTCTTGCTCTGGGATCGATTGCAGACAAACTCTGCAAAAGTTTGTTATTAAGGGGAAGTTTTGTCTGCAATTTACTTCCACTGTCAACAAATGCTGATTGAAGGTTTTCCAAGAAAACTTTCACTACACGGCATTTTGGGTTTTCTTTAACTATGCGCAAAGCACTGATTCCCATAAACATCTGACCTGGTTTTAGAAGGTTATCACTGTTATGAATGTCCAGTGTTGACAGGCGATGTGATGGTGTTGATTGCAAAACTTCAGGTTTCACAAAACAGTCCATGTATGCCATCATCAGCTCAATCTGTTTATCATTCAGTATGTGAATCAATGGTTCCTTCATCTCAAACAGTAAAGTAAAATTATTCAACAAAGGCAAGACATTGGTGTACAAATTCAAGACCAATCGGATCAACATGCGCTCTTCATACAATTTGCTTGTAATCCTGTCCTTCCGATCCCGTCCATCTTTTGTCAGAGACTTTTTGGCTAGTGATGTATGGATTTCCCTGATCCTTTCTTTACATTTGTCACTGATGTTTAATCTTCTGTATATCTCTTGTACAATAGGAAATGATTTGGCTTTTCTGTCAGCAGATGTGAATCCAGCATAAAATACGTTATACACATCCAGTAACCTCAAGGTGTCTACTGCTACTGTATAGACGGACAGCCATCTGTGGTTGATGAAGTGCAAGGGGGCCGTGTACCTTGTTTGTTTAGTAACCCCACTCAAGGTGTTTCTATATGCTAATGCCGCTGTATAGACGGACAGCCATCTGTGGTTGATGAAGCGCAAGGGGGCCGTGTACCTAACACCAAGAATTATGCAGATTTCCTGCATAAAATCTCGCAGATCAGCTGACCACTTTAAATCATTATGTAGGTCATTGAAGAGTGACTCGGCCACATTACCAAAGGGTTTGCAAAATGCCTTTGTAGCATTATGTACATGGTGACACGAATCACCATCAATGTCAAGCATGTGAGGAGCTTTCTCTTTGCGTAGACGGACTTCCAGTCCAGACTTAGAACCACGCATCACATTACAGGAGTCCATCAAAACAGACATAAGGTTTTTCCATGGTATGTCATATTTTTCCACAACATCCACTATTTCTTTGTAGAGGGTACAACTGTCAACTTTTATTACACTGATGGATGTCAGATGGCTGACTACAATTTCCTGCTTAGTTGGGCAAAAATAGCTTACTAGTATGGCCAATACTCGATGGAAATTGGCACTTGTGGCCTCGTCGATATTTAATGAAAATTTGGACTGCTTGAGGATGTGTGTTAAGTTCTGGCTGAAGGTTTTGGCCAAGCCATGAGTCATCTTATAAGATGCTGACGTACGATCCATTGACAACTCACTCAGGGCTTTATGATCTTTTGATATTTTCTTTACCAAGTCTATCACACATGGAGACAAACTAAATGGTAAATTGTTTTTGGCAAGAAAACCAAGGATGGTAGCCTCCATGTTCACAATTCTGTCATTGACTGGCACTAGATGTTTGTGATCATTTTGTTCATTAGCTGACCCTGTCACTAACTTTCCCTTTAGTGAGGGATGTATTCCATAAGGTACTGAACTGCTTTTAGCTAAACCTGATCCAGATGCAAAGACACCTGTAAATATATAATGTGAACACTCCTTATTATTTTAAGATGTTTTGACAACTTTTTATAGCAAATTCAAAATTGTAATCATTTCAGTTTTACTCTTCATTAAACCATGCAGTGAGTCTATTTAAAACCATATACAAATTGCTGCATGTAATTCCCATTAATTATAATAGAGGAAATCAAACAGGGAACTACACAACAAAAACCTTATATCTTTATTGCAGGTATTATTGAAATGAGGACAACATTAGTTCTTAAATAATAAACTAAGAGTATGCAAGCCATATAAAAATTGAAAGAAAATACATGTACTAATATTATAAGGCCTATCAGGTTTTTCCGATGAATATTTCACCAATATTCCTTCATACAAAATATGTTCACATATAGATATATAATTAATACATAAAAATTAATGCACTTATACACAAAAATGTGTCTTTCT
>BROG01001700.1:0-32611 GCA_030159075.1 Atrina japonica | reverse complement strand
ATTCAAATATGTAAATTTTGTTTTAAAAAAATGTTTGTGTATTGAATATCGTGATATTATAGAGTTCGATTCCCCATAAGTGTTATAAATATTATTTATTTTTCATAATTATAAGGCGATCAATGACCAGATCACATATTTTCAATTAAAAATACTGAATTTTCCTCGGAAACTGCTGAAGAAGGATAGAGTCATTAAATGGCTTCTTATACACAATACTGCAGGTTAACCTTCATGGCGGCAAGATGAATCATTTGCTGTCAATTGGGGTCTTTAAAAACACCATTGTCCTAAGCACTATATCTAGGAAAAGATTTCAGAAAAAAAAAATGATTCTCCTTACAAAAAATACTATAGTAAAACGTTTTTTGCCATAGTAAACCAGCGTTCTTACCTATAGTAAAACATAATATTTACTATAGTGAACATTTTAATTGTTACTATTGTAAACCATAGTTTTTACTATAGTAAGCCAAAATTCTTATTGCAACAAATAAATGTTTTTACTAAAACTATGATTAACTATAGTTTACTATAGTAAACATATTTGATGAACCAAGAGCACATTATGAACGTCCATATGCACTTTACTCAATAGAGATTTGTATGTCTAAGTCGTAGTTTATTTCTAAAAACTCTTCTCTCAATTTGTTTAATGTGAACAGTATCAGTAAGTCTACTAACCAAACGCATTATAGAAAAAGAAATGCAAGGAGACTAGTTGAAGTTAGACATATATTTATTTTGGTTTCATTCAAATATAAACTGTCAGCAGATTTGAACATCATTTAGTGTCTTCTGTCATGTTTTATAGAAATTGTAAATGTCTCTCTATTCCTTAGGGGTCCCCTAGGACCCGGGGTGGTAAAGAAAGGTGCTTTGTATGTAACATCAATATTGTTTCCTAACAGTGGTGATATCAATTGTACGTTCAAAAGAGGTTATTGTTTATATATATATATATTACAACAAAGTCATAAAATTTTAAAACTGGTTTTTGAGAAAGTATCCACATAACCACACTGGGGTTTTTAAGACCTGACGTACCAGCATGAAGTTTCCCCATAAAAAGTACAACCCGTTTTCAAAATCGATATATATATATATATATGATATATATATATATTTATATAATATATATATTATTATATATATATATATATATACTATATATATATATATATTATATATATATATATATATATATATATATATAATATATATATAATATTATATATATATATAGGTTAACAACAGTCACGGAACGCATTACACACATAACTGTTGTATGAGATGTTTTCTCGACCCTAAAATATTATAAATGTTGACAGAGTTCGATTCTGCACATCTAATTTTGGTCAACTTATTGCTAGTTAGTACAAATTTGATAGAAAATTTAATAGCAAATACATTTATACATCAGAATAAAACTTATTTAGACACAATCATCTGAATATCATGCACATGACTGCCGCTCAATAATTCCTGAATACGAAAAGTAGGTTCGAACAAATGACAATGAAATGTGTTTATTTACAAAACTCACAATACCATTACTGTAGTATTCAGACAGGTAATATTGACAAATATTAATAAAATGACATGAATAATTGGAACAATGTGGTAATTGCATTGAATACCACTGTTAATTAAAGTAGAAACTGAAGAGAATGATGTTGTTAATTCAGATTAAGGATTTCAAAATCATCACATGATGAAGTAAAAAAAAAGTTATACGTAAACATAGTTACAATACCAAACTCATTATTCCATATGTATCCGGAATACTGGATGACGTGCTATTCGATAATATATTAAGCGTTCTCATATTTTGAATTTTCATCATCGCGCAATGATTCGTAAGAATGTTCAACAGTATCACAAAGTAGTTCCTCGTAGTTCTTATCGTCTGCTCCTCCATCTTTTTTCACTAATCTATTGCAGATATCTTTAGTTTCTCTGTGTTGTGGCTGTACAGATTCATCGCCCTTTCTAAGATTTTCATAATTGCTTTTTTCAGCAAGTATGTGTCCAAGCTCATCATATTTGTAAGGTTTTGATTCTTGGTTGTTACATGATACTATTTTCTTACTTTCCCCACTGCTTGTTTTACTGAGGTCGCCGGAGTTATCCTTTGGTCCTGTTTTGTTCGACCAAGAAAACTCCAATTTGTTTTTCCTGATGTGATTTTCTGAGCGAAGTGACAAATTCTTTCTCAGGAACCAAATATTAAGGGCAGCGGAAACGCATATAATTACTGAACTTATTACACCATAAACTATAAATGATAGCTTTAAATCCTGAATGTCATTCGATATTTTTACATCTGAAACTAAAAATAAAAATGTCAAATTGCACTTTTTTGTTATATATATATATATGAGAGTAAAAGAGAGAGAGAGATGAGAGAGAAAGACAGATGAGAGAGAAAGACAAACCTTTATTTATCTCTTAATACAAAACGCAGTCCTGCAGAAAAAAAACAAAATTCCATTTACTTGAATTAAATTCGTTTCAATTAAATTAATTAGATTACATCATGGTATTTTAGTTATTCCATTAACAGGAAGGAGGAATGATTTGAGAACATGGGAAACGTCCATCTCCCAGCAGTCAGACACATCGATCTGCATTACTAGTATTTGCTTGATTTGTTTGTAGTAATGTGTCGCTGACATGTATTTATATTGGTGATTGTTTGGAAAACAAAAAACATTCCCAGGACTGAATAACTTACGTACATCAGCAATCACTTACCTGGACATTTACCTGCCACATGGTCACATGTAGCAATGCATTTGCTACACTTCAATAAACAATTTGGTCCGTAGTATCCGATGTTGCATCCTGTAATGTTAAACATTTCTATTAATTTCTTACTTTCTTACTGACTTTTTAGATCTAATTCCAATAGTCGTCAGTATGTTATTTGTATATACACACACGTCGAAACTGGGCAAATGTGGCGAACTTTTAAGCTATGGTAAAATTACCAAACACATATGTCACGATTTATATTTTTTCGATCTATTAATGAACATGCTATATTGAAGTTACCGTGTTTTACTTTCTGACACAAGCTTTATGATAATATCAACGTAGATCCGTTTAATACAGTCATAGGCGAGATATATTTACACTAAATGGTCCTATATATTAACAGAAACAATGCGCACAGATATCAGATTTTTTGTTGCGGGGGGTCAGTATCGCAATTTTTATTATATTTCGGTCAAATATAAACGGAAGAATTACGCACTTTCTCGACATAGAGTTCCTTTGTATCCATCATTACATCCTTGTTCACACACACCTGTCTGTCGGTCACAAATTGTACTATTGATGCATTTCCCACATGTTTCTGTACAACCGGGTCCGTACTTTCAGCTCTCGCAAACTTAAGAGAAAACAACAACAGAAACTGAAGGAAAAATGACTTCGTTTTCACAAAAAGATATAAATATATACTTCGATATAAGACTAAGCTATACGACAAGCGCGACGATTTCGGCTTTCCCATTTCTCACATTTAAGTAGTAATATCCCACACCCAATCGCATATGGAGTTCATATTTCACAACTGATCCGATATGGCAGGCCTTCTCAACATATGAACATTTCATACACAGATATAAACTTTTCACTGACAAATTATTGACACAGGGATATAAAAAACTACGTTTGATATCAACATCCTGCAAATTTTACGGACGGTCTATTTCACTAAGTTAAATGCGAAGTTGCTTTATCGTTAGCGTTTGTTGAGACGTCTGTATCAATTGTGACGAGGGCTCGTTCCTCACGTATTTCATGTTAACTTGACTATGGACTCACGGCGGTTGTGACCGGTCGACAGGGTATTTTAACCCATTCAATGCACAGGATTCCAGCACCTGGTTTCCAGAAGTCCATGATTTTCAATTTTTTCCAGAGTTGTATCTGTGTCCATAATACTCTAAAGATTTATTCTTTGGTATTTGATATTTTTCTATCAGTTACACAATACACTTTTAATACAAAGAATAATGATTCAAATATACATGGCGACAATTAAATCTATAAACACATTTCATATTTCTATCAAGCAACAATGGAATGCAAACTGCAGATGTGAAATATGCCTTTGAAAACGTTTCCTCTGATGATATTTAAATTTGATCTAGGACAAATGTTAAAAGCCAAATATCAATCCACCTTAATTTTGGTTTCATATATTTTGTATGTCACCGAAATTTACGATATTTCGGTGGTTTACAAAACTTTATATTCTGATGTTCTAGTTTGCAATTATCATAATTATAATTCAGTCCATACTCCCCGCTACTACAGACTGTTGACAGGAAAAAACAGTATGACTCGCAGGTAAAATAATGTAAAAAAGGGAAATGATTACAAAATGCTACGCAAACAAGTATTACTAAATATTAGTCAACACGAGAGAACGAAATACTTAACATAGACTGTAACAGTTCTTTCTCATGCTACTGAAACAAATTTGGATAAGACGTTCCTTGACACAGCAATGGAATTTAGAATAGACAGATATCTATATGAAATCATGACAGAGGCCGCTTCAGTATAAATTGAAACATACAAAGCTACACATCGTTTTTTTACACCAGCGTCTAATTAGTCTTGTCAGTGATTGAATATAAACATAATTTTTATTGTACCTGTGTTGCATTTGTCTCCTTTCCAGCCAGCAGTGCAGCCATTATCACAATGTCCTGATTGTGCGTTGCAGGTCAGATCATTCAGACAGTTTCCATTACAGTTAGTATTGCAATTGTAGCCGTATGTCCCATTTCCGCAAGCTATATATAAAAAGTGTGAATTTTTATATTTATATTCTAAAAAATAATAGCAATAATAATATTAATAGTATTAATTGCCAAGTAGGTAGCGTACTCAATTCTTGAACGTGACGTCGTGAGTTCGAGTCCAGTAGGCGGCAAGTCAGTTTCCTGTCCTTGGGACTGAGACCGTAAAAACCGAGGTCCCGTGTCACAGTAGGTTTTGGCACGTTAAACCACCCTCACTGTCAATGGAAATAGGTTCCAAGCATAGGTCAAAATTCGAAGCCCTTTCCTGGCATTAAGTGACGTCATCATATTAGTGAAAGATTATTAAGTAGAACGCTATATAAATGGAGTATAAATTGCTAAAGATGGCAATAAATGAATTGAAGACACTACATTCACTCTATTAATGGCAATAAAGTCTAACTGATTCAGAGGGTATAGTTTTGAATTCAATCTATCAATGGCATTAAAATCGAACTGATTCAGAGGGTATAGTTTTGAATTCACTCTGTCAATGGCATTAAAATCGAACTGATTCAGAGGGTATAGTTTTGAATTCACTCTATTAATGGCAATAAAATATAATTGATTCAGAGGATATATTTTTGAATTCACACTAATAATGACAATGGATTCTAACTGAGAGGACTTGTGTAAGAACAGACAGTTATGGGGCATATGGAAGTGTTGAAATGTCTGTATAGAATGATATGTAGATTAGGTATTTCAAATATAAAAACTGTCAATGAACAACAATAATAATAAGTTTCAATTAAAATTATATTTCTATCGATAAAAGTCATAATGATTATTTGATAACATTTTAGTACACCGTCAACTAATTCGGAAACTTATTTTGAACTGTAAAAATTCCAATATTGTAATTATGAAAAATGACATACGTCTTGTGCAGTATTGCCCGGTAACTCCAAGTCCGCATCCAGTTGGACATGAACGATTTACATGGTTACATGTGACATTATTTCTACAAGATCCACATGATGACAAACAAGATGTCCCATATGATCCTGGACTACAAGCTACAAGACACATTTTATTTGTCAACATTATGATATAATACCAATGAAGAAGAAGTTAATAGTAATGTTGCAAAAGGTAAGACAAATACTTGACTCAAGTGTGTGACATAGCAGTATTTACCCAAAACACAACATTTGCTTTTCTTGTATATTCATGTATTCATGTATTCATTCATATAGGAATCACAATGACAGGCTGACTCCAATTTTGTCATTGATGTGGCACTTTCATCATGAATGACAGGAACAATCAACAGTATTTTGTTTCCATATACTTGACTATTTATCAAAACATGTCATGCTACTGAATTGATTTTATTATTCTAGGCAGTATTCACTTTTAATACATTAATCCACAGTCAGGGTTATGGCTAATATTTATATTTCAAAAAGTTAAAGTTCTTTCATACAAAGTTTGCACCTGACCAGTTGAATTTATCCTACTTTGACAATAGAAAAACAGAAAGAAAATTCATATACAAACAATACTTAAAGACGATTGAGGCACCATAATCATGTCATATAATTAACGTCTGTTTGACTAATCTCCAACCACGAAAGTTGTATCACTGTATCAGATTCAATGTTATGAACTACATCATATATAACTATGTAATGAAAGTTTACGATACCTGATCTTTGAAAAGTAATCTGGAAACTATCCATCATATTCTATATATTAAATAAGCAACGTTTGTCTATGTAGTGTAATATAATACATAAGTAAGAGTATGCCGTACTTTTGTTGCAATGCGTCCCTTGGTATCCATCTGAACAACCACTGATACATATTCCAGTCGTGACGTTACAATTAGCTCCATCTTTACAGTTACCGCTGCATTTTTGTGAACACCCCACTCCATATGTACCGGCGACACAAGTTGTTCATTGCATTCAAAATAACGAGTAATTATAAGTTCATAATCAATAAATAGAGTATAAAAGATGATCCGGATCTTTACACATACATACAAGAACACATATAAAAACACAAATAAATACATAACTTATTGCCCTAAAATTCATATTTGATATTGTCTGTATAATAGGGTGAAAACACTACATTCATTATATCTGCTTTCATGGGTCATATTCGAAACATTATGATGGTTAAGAAGAAAAATGATGTTTTTATACAATATTATAACAGGTTTTTAATTGGTATATGTCTGTAAATTAGAAACAGGATAATGACACGTTTGCACATTTGTGCAATCTGCATAAATCAAGATTGCCAACAGAATTTAGTATTTTCGCATTTCAGGAGATTGTCAAACTTATTTATAATGATAGATCAAGAATAATCATGAATGTGACTAATTTTAATGTTTTATGTTTTTGGTATAAAACAACAATGTTATTTCACATAAAGGCATTTTGTATCGTATGCCACAATTTACATATTGAAAAACAATTGATAGTTTTTTGTACAGTATTAATTAGTATTGTCATTCATTGGATTCTGAACAAACTTTTAAATGCTACAAAAACGAAATACATTCACTAATATATGTACAGCAACAAAACGTATCCTGAGATATAAAACATATTGGATTCTTTTGGTCATGTTGAGCTCTACATTTTGCACATCAGTACACACTGATTTGCACGCAAAGTGGGGTTTTCCAATAGCTGGTCAAACACATTAAAAAAGCTAAGAACAAAGGTTCCCAGTCTTGATGTTTTCATACAAATCACTTCCGTATATCTTTGACAGAGTTATGTCATATTGGTAGTAATTTGATATCTTTTGTCTCTCAGGAAGGTTAGATAATTCGTGATATTAAGCCTTAAAAACAAACCGCAGTCTTCATTTGTATAGGAATGATAGTATGGTGTACAGTAATTATGGATTGATTATAGTGTAGTCTCTTTAATGTGGAATGCAGAATATCCTAACCATTGAGGTATCGATTTAAGTCCAGGCCTCAGTTTTGAATGATATTTCTAAATCTTAAAAAATGGTAAACATATTATTAAAAATATCAAAAATAGAAATTTTACAAAGGCGTCCAAACGTAATGCTCAAGACGATCGTTTTTGCCAATAGGACTTCATCAGTTGAGCTCCAATTTGATAAATCTAAATGTGTTGCCTAAATTTATCCCAAGACTAACCACTGTAAAACTGATATATTATCTTTAAGTAGTAATATCCCTCAGTCACCCGCATGTTGAGTTTATATTTCAAAAATGTTCCGATATGCCAGGACGTGCACAACATATGAGGATTTCATATACAGAGGTAAACTACTCACTGACAAATTATTGACAGAGGGATATCGACAACCGCGTTTAATGTCAACGTTCTGCAAGTTTTACGGTCGGTATAATAGTCTTGTTTGCGACTACTCTGTTTCACTAAGTGAAATGTTGAGTTGCCTTTTCGTTGGCAGTTCTTGAGATGTCTGTACCAAATATGGCGAGGATACACTCCTCACGTGTTTCACTGGACTTGACTGTGGACTAACGGCGGGTGTGACCGGTCGACAGGGGATGCTTACTCCTCCATGGCACGTGATCACACCTCTTGGTTTCCAGAGGTTCGTGTTTGTCCATTTTTTATCGGATTTGTGTCTGTGTCCTGGACATTCTATTGATTTACACTTTGGTATCTGAAGTTTTTATACTTTATATACGTTCGATAAAATATGATACATCGTAGGTTTGTTTATACCAATTAAGAAGTTTCTTAAAAGTAAGAATCTGTTTCAAACGTGTTTATTTTACTTGTCCAGTATATACTGTGTTATATCATTATTAGTTTGGATTAAAACGACATTTAAAATATTAAAATGTATATAATATAGAGATATTGAAGAGATACAATTATTTATATATAAATGTCACTTTGTAAATCTTACATTGGTCGCACATATCCTCTGTATACCCGGCTTTACATTGGTAACATTTCCCATCACTGACAGCACACACATCGTAAAGACAGTTGTCAGGACAATCACTTTGACAGTCTGTACCGTACTTTTTCTTAGGACATCCTGGAGTATAAAAATATGAGATTAAAAAGTCATTGTGAGTTCTTAATTATAAATGTCTAATTAACAAGTTGATATAAGTATCCTATTCACATTTAAATTGTTTAAAGGTTTAATAGGATTAAGATATTGAATGGTGATCTAGCGGCAGGAAGTTTTCTCGCAAAGCATACTCCTAAACGTCTTCGAAACAAAAAAGCGATTTGTCTTTCAGAAACAAAGAGTGCTTTTGGTGATTAAATGAAGATATTCGAAGTATTCTTCTTCCGAAAGGCATGTTTTTCGAATTGATCGAGTAGTATCGTGTGATGTGTATAGAAATAGAGAAGTCGGAGGTCATTATTTTTTTCCCTTCGCCATCACTATCCTGTAAGGATAAAATAATGTAAGGTCATTTGACCCAACTTATTTATATTTTTCCTTAGATCAACACAGAGATTCTCGTATGAATACTATCGATATAAATTGATTAAACAAATGTGATGAAAACATATATTTATTTTCTTTTCATTGACGTCATTGAAATGTTTTCTTTAATGGTGGTTGCATTTCGAAAGAATTGTATAGTTATTTACTTATTATTTTCTTATCTAATCTGACTATCGCGATGTAATACAAGTTGTTTATTTGTTTAAATGATCTATTAGCAAAACATATGCCATTGATCAAAGATTTTAGAATCTTTGTTTTTTGTTAAAACTGAAGTATTGTAGTGAAGTGTATTTTAAATGAATTACTAGAATTTAATGATATTATTGTCAGATTTATTTATCAAAGCAAGTAAATTATTTAGGGTGCCTTTTATTTATTCCCCGTTTGTATTGAATAATGTACTTATTTAACTACCTTGACGTATTCACTTTGTGTTAATCGAACAAACTTAGACTTTTACGTGAACTTCTAAGTTATTTCATGTATTTTAGAATGACTCGTCTCTATGCGTTACTTTATATTTTCAGTTTTATATACATTAAACAACGAGACCCTCACGGCTTTTGGACCAAACTTTGTCACTGATGTCATATACAATTATATGTCCTACCTTCAACTCGAATGCGATTATCATGATTGCAATATGACATTACCAGATATCAAGATATTTCATTGGACAATCAACTTATCTACTTAAACTGTCTGTATGTTTATGTTGATTTACTAACCACTGGGTTTATTATTTGACATATTATTCTTATTTTTCAAATTCATTTAATGGGATGCTTATAAATGCCCACGCTGGACATTAACCCTCTAAGTATATACAGCCGTGTCCAAATTATGCCAAATCACATAATGAATATATAATTGTACCAGTATGTAGTGTAGCGTTGTCTGTTCTGTAGTTTTTTTTTTCTGTTTAGTATGACGATGTCTGTGATAGGTATGATAGAGAGAGAGAGAGAGTGAGAGAGAGAGAGAGAGAGAGAGAGAGACAGAGAGAGAGAGAAAGAGAGAGAGAGGGAGAGGGAGATGGAGAGAGAGTCGTTGATACGATTGTGTCGTTTGTGGTGAGGATTAAGTCCTCACGTATGTCATTTCGATTTGACTGTGACTCACGGCGGGTATAACCGGTCAACAGGGGAATCTTACTCCTCCATGTCAACTGATCCCACTTCGTTGTGTCCAGAGGTCCGTGTTTGTCCATTCTTATAGGACATGTATTTATGTCCTGGACATTCTATTGATTTATACTTTAGTCCACAGGTAGGTTTAAAACACCAAGAATTTGTCTAGGGCTATTGATCGAGTACATGGAGTAGCCTATTCCCGTCAACGACATCGGTACAGAATTGGAGCCGTATACAGCCTCAAAACGGGGGGTTTACCGGAAGTAGGCTATAAAACACATCTGTGGATATTTTTTTCAAGTTCCCTGTAGTTCCAATTTATACTAGTAACATATTTACACTAAAATATAATAAAAGCAAATTGTCCTGAGGAAGGCTAGTTTTAAAGCATTTGATAGATAGATAGATAGATAGATAGATAGATAGATAGATAGATAGATAGATAGATAGATAGATAGATAGATAGATAAATAAATAGATGTATGTGTATCGGATAAACAATAACAGATACGACCTATGCACAGGCATAAAAACCTAGATTTCTATATATTTTGTGAAAAAAAGGTCAGACCCGGTGTGGAAATCATATACAAAAAATAAGGTTGAATTAATTAATGCAATATAAAACATCTCAGATACCAAAGTCTAAATCCTAAGGATGTCCAGGACAGAGATACAAATCCAACAAAAAGGGATAAACACGGGCCTCTGGAAACCAAGAGTTGGAATCAGGTGCCGTGGAGGAGTAAGCATCCATTGTTGACCGGTCACACCCTCCGTGAGTCCACAGTCAAGTCCAAATAAAATACGCGAGGAACGAATCCTCGTCACAATTGGTACAGACGTGAGGAACGAATCCTCGTCACAATTGGTACAGACGTCAGGAACGAATCCTCGTCACAACTGGTACAGACGTCAGGAACGAATCCTCGTCACAACTGGTACAGACGTTTGAACAACCAAGTGATTAATTGCTAAATTGGAATTCACAACTTACACAACAGATATAAGAATAGAAGAATGTGTATGCCTGTAATATATTTTTTGTGTTATTGTATATCAGTATATGTACTAAAAAGAAAAGAACGAGATAAAAATGCAAAGCTAATGCTGCTTTAAAATACGATTCGTTTACGAGAACGTCTATATAAATTTTAATAAGAGCTATCAAACTGTATTAAGCAGAGGTTTGTTGCACAATTTACAATTGTATATCAGGTAGAGCTAAGACCCACTACTATATTTATTGAAGTCACATTCCGGGAACGTTATTGTGATTTTCTGGACGGTTTTGTAATTTTAGATTATTTCATTACAAAATTACTCTTACCCTAAGGAAATGAAAAAAATACACAATACAAAATTATATTTCGATGAATTAATTGGGTTATTAGGGGGGATTCCGTAGCAATTCTTAAATTTACCCTGGTGGTCGAGTTATATAAAGGGTATGTTCGATTCCTGCGAGAGAACTGTTCCGGCACAGTCTCAGAACGTCCTGCAATTGAATGTAGCAGGGCAGGAAGTAGTTATTTCAAACATGTCGATAAAATTTACATGTCACATTAGTTTATGGCTAAACTGCTTGCTCAGGGTAGTGTTCCAGGGCATGTGATTGGTGTTCCACTTGTCTGGATTCTCCTGTAGAGTGAAACAAACACGCTCACCTTACCATTTGTAAATAGATCAATGTGTTAGGTGTTTCCCACGATTAATTAACTATTTAGCAGGACTTTTTAAAAAATTTGAAGAACGTTGATACGATTACGCATTAAGTGAATTCAGAAACGTTTATTTATAAACATTACTCACCGGAATGTGGTGCGAGCGTAAATTGTGAGAGCAATTTAAGTATGTGTATGCGCAGTATTCTATCGCCATCAGAAACATCATTGGTCTTGATTTTTAACAAATGAGGCTAGAATGTAAACAAATTCAGTTAGGTAAGATGTCACAGACTTTTACATAATAAGACAAAACAATACACTGTAGACGTATAACATATGCAAAACACATAATAAAATTTATTATGCACAGATTTGTTTAAAACGATGTTATGCCCGATCAACTGTTAAAATCAGACAACATAAAAAAGGGTGGATTTTAAATGAGATCACAGCATGCTACAGTTATCGATTATATAATTTCTCGTGTATTGAACATCCTCAAAATTATAACGTTTGATTACCCAAGGGTGGGATATACATACGAACGTATTATTAGTTCACCGGATCACATTTTTGTACAATACTGTATTTTCGTCAGAATGTCCTGAAGTATTCTAGGGTCATTAAATGGCTTCTAATACACAATATTGCAGGTAAACATGAAAACGACTAGATGAGTCATTTCTGTCACTCGGGGTTTTTAAGAACCCAATTGTTCTAAGCACTATATCTAGGAAGAAAAATAATTTCAGAATACAGCGATTCCTCAAAATATTTAATGATGCAGGAGGAATGTAATAAGCATCTAGGCATGTTCAGTTAACTGAATCCTGTATGATTAATACTAAAGACTCATTTCTATTAATTTGTTTACTATAAACAATATCAGTTATTTTACTAACTGGCAACTAACTGACAACTTTAAAGCAAAAGAAATTCAATAAGACCAGTTGTTAACAAAGACATTTATTTATTTGTCTTTTTCATTCAAATGTCAGCTTTCGGCAGATTTGAGCATCATTAAGAGTTTGTATGTCATATGTTTACAGAAACCTCTATCTATTCCTAATGGGTCCACGAGGACACCCAGGTGGTAGAGAAAGGTGCTTTGTATGTAAAATCGAGATCGTTTCCTAACTGTAGTGATATTAATTATAATGTATAAAAGTGGTTGTTGTTTAGACATATCACAAACAAATCACAAGGTTTTGAAACTGGGGTGTAAATGGTTTTTCGAGAAACTAGCCACATAACCAAACTGGGGTTGTTTAAGACCTCACGTACCAGCATAATGGTTACATCTTCAGTATCAGCTCTATCAAATCTTTTACTATATAAATGGTGGTGATCTCTCCGGGAACAGTTTCATAATTTCGTCTTTATTTGTCGTCAAGAAAAGCACAAAGGCAGTTTTCATCATGGTTGACAATATCCATTGAAGTTAAAAACTGGAACATGTTCACAAAGAAACTACAGCTTTCCAATACCCCCAATGCTATTTTCGGCATATCATGCTAAAGTTATGCAGTCTTCTTCATAAAAGTACATCCCGTTTTTAAAATCGGTATTTATCGAATAACAATCACCACTGAACGGGTAATACACAGAATTGTTGTACGAGGTATTTTATCAACCATAAGATATGATAAATGTTGACTTAAAGTTCAATTCTTCATATCTCAGTTCAACCTATCTCAAGTTAGTACTGCAGTGATAGGTATATAGGCCATTTCGATAGCAAAGACATGTAAAACATTTATACAACAGAATAAAGCTTAGTCAGGGAAATTGATCTCCTAAATACAATAATTGATTTTAAACAAATGACAATAAAATGTATTTATTTACAAAAATCTAAATACAATTACTGTCGTATTCTGACATCTAATATTTACAAATATCATGCAATAATCAAATTATTGAAAGTACTGAAGTGTTTTGTCATTTGGACAAAATAGCTCTTGGATTCAAATTAACTATATCCAATTAAGAAAAAAATATTTCCGAAAGAAAGACAGAGTAAACGAAAGAAAAGATATATTGCCACATATGGATTAGACAGTTAAGTTGGGCCTACCACTTCTTTAAACATTTCAATTTCTCATCACAATGTACATATACATGCATTAATAAACTTAACAACAGTAAAATGTATCAGTGTTACAGGAGTTCTAATGTCTTTACTTGATATAAGAAACCACGGATCTATAATGTAATGATAAATGATAAATTTAACTGGCAATTTCATAGCTGCAGACGCCTGTTTACGAAATGTGGAAAGTGAAACTGTTATTGTGGATTACATGTGTGTAAACATATCTTGTTGTTTACACGCAAAATGTCATCCCACTGGCATTTTTGTCTTACAGAGAAAGTAAAAATTGTCCCTTTATATTTATATGCAAACTCTCCCACTTCCATCGTGTTCGAGATGTTTTTGTTTTATTACAATATCTATTACGTTGGAAAGTTTTGGTATCCATCCATGACAGTATAGCATGTTAAAATGCTTATGATTCGTTTAATTGATATCAGAAACCAATGAAATTGCATCTTAGAGTTTGCATATTTTAGTACATTGTGAAAATAGTTATACCGTTTCAACGAAATTAAAATGCATACTTTTTATATTTCAAATGGGTTTTGAGAATGAAAAAGTAGCTTTCGGCATTATTTCTGGCACATAATGTCCAGAAACCATACTGACAACAGTTTTCAAATACTGTTTGCTGAATAGCATTAGGTGTAAAATGATGTCCATTTTAATACGTTTCTTCTAAGTAGATCTTCTGCAATATTATTTATAGTTCATGGCGGTAGGATACAACGTTAATCATTTTCTATTTACTAATACCAGAATCTAAATTTAGCTCTGCCAAGAATCCGTATCAATCAATAAATGTTAATTACGTAGTGTTAGAATAAGAACAGACATACAAAAATGTATTCCAAAAGGTATGAATAACTGGAATTATGTCATATTTTATCAAAAGATTATTCAAATTTCACTTAATTTCATTTTCATGAAAATACGTTGCACCTCTGTGAAAATTCAATTATAACATTTGATTATATTACCTTATGAGGAACATTCACTGCTAACAGGGTGGAAAGTCGACTTAAACCCATAATAGGTTATATTAGATAACAACCCATGGAATTATCTATGTAATATTGGAATGGTGTGGTATATATTTTGTTCTTTCATATATACAATACTGATAACGTACCGCAGTGAATTAAAGAAAAGGAACGGAAGAAAATGTCGTTGTTAATTCAAGTAAAGGAACTGAAACTGGATATCAAAATTATCAAATGGAGAGTGAAGTAAAATAAGTAAATCTTTATACATGTACATAGTTATAAATGTCAAAATCATTATCACATATATGTCATGTATTCTGAATGACGAGCTTTTCAATAGTATATCAAGCGTTTGCATATTCTGAAATTCCATCATCGCGCAATGATTCGTAAGAATTTTCAGCACGACCAGCAAGTAGTTCCTCGTAGTGCTTGTCGTCTGTTCCTATATCTTTCTTCACTAATATATTGCAGGAATCTTTAGTTTCTCTGTGTTGTGGATGAACAGACCTTTCGCCTTGCTTTAGAATTTCATAATTGCTTTTTTCAGCACGTGTGGGTCCAAGGTCCTCGTATTTCTTTGTCATTGATTCTTGGCTGCTATATATTGGTATTTTAGTAGTATTTCCACTCTTTGTTTTACTGAGGTCGCCGGAATTATCCTTTGGTCCTGATTTTTCCGACAATGAAAACTCGGAATCGTTTGTCCTGATGTGATTTTCTGAGCCAAGTGACATTTTGTGTCTCAGTAACCAAATATTCTGTGCAGCGGACAAACATATAATTACTGAACTTATTACACCGTAAATTATAAACGGTAGCTTTAATTCCTGAATGCAATTCATGAAATTCAATGTTTTTACGTCTGAAACTAAAAAAAAGAAATATTAAATTACACTTTCTGTGACAATATATATATATATATATATATATATATATATATATATATATATATATATATATATATATATATATATATATATATATATATATATATATATATATATATATATATAAATATATATATACATATATAAGAGAGAGAGACAGAGAGAAAAAGACACAGAGAAAAAGAGACAGAGAGAGAGAGAGAGAGAGAGAGAGAGAGAGAAGGAGGCAAACATTGCTCCCTTTATTTCTCTCTTCGTGCAAGACACAGCCATGTGCAAAGAAATACATCCATTTACTTGAATTCATTCGTTTTATGAGCGATCATGGGAAACGTCCGTCCTACAGTAGCAAAACATATTGTTCTGCATTTCTCGGATTTTTTTTATTCTGTGGTAGTAATTTGTCGCTCACATGCGTTTATATTGGTAATTGTTTGAAAAAAAAATAACTGGACCTGACGGATAACATATGCATATCAGAAACTTCTTACCTTGACATTCTCCTGTCACATGGTCACATGTAGCATTGCATTTGCTACACTTTAGTAAACAGTTTTGTCCGTAGTATCCAATGTTACATCCTGAAATGTTAAGTTCTTACTTTACTGACATTTTAAATCTAATTTCAATTGTTGTCAGTATGCTATCTGTACATACGCGCAGGTGGAAATTCGGCAAAGATGGCGGCCATAAAATTATCTTAAAATTATCAAACACATATGTCATGTTTTATATTATTTGTATCGATTAATGACCGTGCTATATTACAGTTACCATGTTTTACTCTATGACACTATTTTTACGATTATATCAACGTAGATCGGTTTAATACAATTATAGACGACATATATTTACACTAAATAGTGTACTGACATTAACAATTATCATATATATATATATATATATATATATATATATATATATATATATATATTGTGTATTTAACAATATTGCATTTTTATCATATTTCGGTCAGATATAAACGGAAACATTACGTACTTTCTCGACATAGAGTTCCTTTGTATCCATCAGCACATCCTTGTTGACACTCGCCTGTCTGTCGGTCACAGATTGTACTATTGACGCATCTCCCACAGGTTTCTGTACAACCGGGTCCGTACTTTCCGCTCTCGCAAACTATTGAAAATAAAAAAACAATTCCAGAAAGTGAACGAAAAATGACGTTGATGTTACAAAAATAGACATATCCGTGTACAACAGATAAACGATGTAGAGTTTTTTGTTTGTCTATTGTTGTTGAGTTGCCTTTTCGTTGGCGGTAGCTATTTTGAATATAATTCCTTCCTGGCGTATTTCATCTGAACTTGACTTTGGACTCACGGTGGGTGTTACTAGTGGACAGGTGATGCGTTCGTCTTCATGACACCCGATCCCACCTCCTGATTTCCAGAAGGGCCATGTTTGTCTATTTATGCCAGATTTGTATCTATACCGTGGGCATCCTAAACATTTATATAACTTTGGTTTTCAGGTTAATGACGCAAAATGTTCCATATATGTATACCTTTAGTATTGATTACAAAAAGAACACACACACACACACACACACACACACACACACACACACACACACACACACACACACACACACACACACACACACACACACACACACACACACACACACACACACACACACACACACACCTTGGTTACAAATGCTTCCTTGCCAACCACTTTTACATCCGTATTGACATGTTCCATCTATTGGGCTGCACGATGTCTCATTTCCACACTTGCCAGTACAGTTGTTGAAGCAGTGCAGCCCATATTTCCCGCTACTACAGACTGTTGAAAGGCAAAAAAAAGTATAACTTAGAGGTAAAACAATGGAAAATGGAAATGATTACAAAATGCTTTGTAAGCAAATATTGATAAAACTTAGTCAACACGTGGGAACAAAATATTTAACATAGACTGTAACAGTCCTTCCCCAGGCTTTTGACATGACTTTGGATACGATGTCCCTTGACACAACAATGAAATTTAGAATAAACAGATATATGGGGAATAATGACAGAGATCGCTTCAATATAAATTGAGTCCGTTTTTAAATATTATGAGTATATTCACACGTTGGACAATATGCAATATATAATGTATGACAGTTCTAATATTAAAATTATATCCACAGTTATATCGGCGTCTAATTGGTCTTGTCAGTAATGGAATATAAACATATTTTTGCCTAATTTATTTTACCTGTGTTACATTTGTCTCCTTTCCAGCCAGCAGCGCAACCATTATCACAATACCCTGTTTGTACGTTGCAGGTCAGACCATTCTGACAGTTTCCACTACAAGTATCATTGCAATTGTAGCCATAATTCCCATTTCCACAAGCTATATAAAAGAGTTTGAATATTTATGCTAATATTTCTAATAATAATAATAATAAGAGTAGCAATTGCTTAGTAGGTAGCGTGCTCAACTTTTTGATCGTCAGGTCGTGAGTTCGAGTCCAGCCGGCGTCAAGTCAGATTCCTGTCCTTTGGACTGAGACCGTAAAAGCCAAGGTCACGTATCACAGTAGGTTTGAGCACATCAAAGAAACTCACTGCCGAATGACCGTAGGTGCCGAGCATTGACCAAGATTCGAAGCCTTTTCCTGGCGTTAGGTGACGTCATTATATTAGTGAAAGATTATTAAGTGTAACGTTAAACACCGGGTCTGGAGTATAAATAGCTGCCAATGACGACATTTTAACTTGTCTTGTCACCTTTCACTACAGGGCATACTTTTTTATTTCACACTGTAATGGCAATAACTGAAGTGAAGACGCGGAATTCACTCTATTAATGGCAATACAATGTAACTGATTCAGAGGATATAGTTCTGAATTCACACAAGGAATGGCAATGGAATTTAACTAAAAGCACCTGTGTAAGAACAGTCAGATATGGGGCATATGAAAGTGTATAAAATAATATAAAATATTCTGTATAAAATGATATGTAGATTACGTATTTCAAATATAAAAACTGAAGTGAGCAAAATTTCAAACCTCCCTCAGTTTGATTGACAGGTAGGGTTGTTTTACTCCATACTTACATCTACACCGGAAATGCTTATCTCCATGGACGATTGCACAAAGCTAAATGTTACCTAGCGTAATAGCTGTTGTTATCCTGAATACTATATTCTGTTATATCATTATTTATTTGATAATTATATAATTAATAAATTACATTAAAAAAGATCAAACACAAGGTTCATTTTTATGTATGTAAATGATTAAAGATACTCATGAAACACAGATATATAATAATAGCTTCATTTTGTGGCCTTCTCTTTCGGGGTGTGGGTATTCCATATTTGCTTAATTGCTATTCGTGTAGATATTTTATCAGACCTGCTCTTTTAACAACAATGAACAATCAATACTACTAATAATAATAATCATCATCATCATCATCATCATCATCATCATCATAAATAGTTTAAATAAAAAGGATATTTATATCGATAAAAGTCATAATAATTTAATTTATACTGATTACATTTTCGTACATCGTCAAATATTTTGGAAACGTATTTTGAACTGTAAAAAATCAAAACGTGTAATTGTGAAAAATGACATACGTCTTCTGCAGTATTGGCCGGTGACTCCAAGTCCGCATCCAGTTGGACATGAACCATTGACATGATTACATGTGACATTATTTCTACAAGATCCACATGATGACAAACAAGATGGCCCGTATGATCCTAGACTACAAGCTAAAAGATACATTTAATTTGTCAACATAATATAATATCAACAACGAAGAAGTTAATAGAAATGTTGCCAAAGGTAAGACAAATACCTGACTCAAGTGTGCATCATAGCAGTAAATTCCCAAGACACAACATTTGCTATTCTTGTATATGTATGTATTCAATTATTCATTCATATAAGAATCACAATGGCAAGCTGAATGTTATTTTCATTTGTGATTTATTTGACATTTACATCATGAATGACAAGAACGATCAACGATTTTTTTTTTTTGCATAGACGTCACTATTTATTAAAAAATGCCATGATACTGAATTGATTTGTTTCTTTCTAACAAAAAGTATAGACGGTTGAGGCACCTTAATCATGTCATATGATTAACTTTTGGTTGAAAGTTGTAAGACTGTATCAAATTCAATGTTATGAACTACATCATATATAATTATGTAAGGAAAGTTCACAATACCTGATCTTTGAAAAGTAATCTGGGAATTATTCATCCTATTGTATATATTAGATAAGCAACGTTTGCTTATTTAGTGTAATATAATACATATGTAAGAGTATATCGTACTTTTGTCGCAATACGGCTCTTGGTATCCATCTGAACAGCCACTGAGACATATTCCAGTTGTGATGTTACAATTAGTCCCACCTATACAGTTACCGCTGCATTTTTGTGAGCATCCTATTCCATATGTACCGGCAACACAAGCTGTATTTGAAATAATGAGTTGTTATTATGACATTTTTAAACAATAAATATAATATAAAATATGATATGGACCTTTAAACATACATACAAGTACATATATAAAAACACAAATAAATGAATAACTTATTGTACTAAACTACATATTTGATATTTTCTGTGTAATAGGGTGGAGGCACTACATTTTCTACATTATTTCTGTTTCCATACGTCATATTGGACACATTATGTTGGTGTAGAAGAATAAATGATATTTTTTATACAATATTATAACATTTACTTTAATTGCTATGTGTCTGTAATTAAAAACAAGAAAAGGACACATTTGCACCTTTGTGAATCTGCATAAATCAAGATTGCCAACACAATTGAGTATTTTCACATTTCAGGGGATTGTCAAACTTAATAATAAGGATAGACACAGAAAAATCATCAATGTGAATTATTTAATGTTTAATGTTTGTTTCTATAACACAACGATGTTGTTTCACACAGAGGCATTTTGTATTGTATGCCACAATTTACACATTGTTAAAAAAAATGATAGTTTTGGGTACAGTATTAATTAGGAATGTCATTCTTTGGATTCTGAACAAACTGTTAAATGCTACAAAAACCAAATACATTCACCAAATTATGTACATCAACCAAACGTATCCTGAGATATAAAAATACTGGATTTTGTTGGCCATATTGACCTCTGCACAAATGTTGCACGCAAAGTGGAGTTTTCCAATAGCTGGTCAAACACATTAAAGAAAGCCAAGCACAATGGCTTCCAGTCTCGATGTTTTCTTACAAATCACTTCTGTATATCTTTGACAGAGTTATGTGATATTAGTATTAATTTGATATCTGTTGTCTATCATGGGGGATAAATAATTCGTAATAGTAAGCCTTATAAACAACCCACATTCTTCATTTGTATAGGAATAATAGTTTGGTGTACAGTAATAATGAATTAATTATAGTGTACTGTCTTTAATGTGGAATGCAGAATATATTCAGGTATGGTTTTAGGTCCAGGCTCCTCAGTTTTGAAAGATATATTTAAATCTGAAAAATGGGAATGGATATTATTAAACAAATCAAAAATAGAGTTTTACAAAGGCGTCTAAACGTAATGCTCAAGAAGATCGTTTTTGTCGATAAGACTTCATCAGCTGAGCTCGAATATATATATATATATATATATATATATATATATATATATATATATATATATATATATATATATATATATATATATATATATATATATATATATATATATATAATATGACATCACGTGTTGCCAAAATTTATCTATTACCACCCACTGTAAACTTAATATCTTAGCTTTAGACAAGTTAACTAAATTGTGTTACATCGTAGGTTTGTTTACATGAATTATATACGTTTCTTAAACGTAAGAATCCGTTTCAAAAGTGTTAATTTTAACTTGTTCAGTATATTTTGTGTTATATCATTGTTAGTTTGCATTGTGACGACATTTAAAATATTAAAATGTAAATAATATAGAGGCATTGAAGAGATACAAATATTTATATACAAATGCCACTTTGTAAATCTTACGTTGGTCGCACATACCACCAGTATACCCAGCTTTACATTGGTAACATTTCCCATCACTGACAGCACACACATCGTAAAGACAGTTGTCAGGACAATCACTTTGACAGTCTGCGCCGTACCTTTTCGTGGGACATCCTGGCGTATAAACATTATATGTTTAAAAATTCATAATTAGTTCTTAATTATGAATGTCTAATTTATAAGTTGATATAGGTATAAAATTGACATTTTGCTGGTTTAAAAAAAAATTAATAGGAATACATTGAATGGTAATCTAGCGGCGACGCGTTTTCTCAGAAGCATTTCCCGAAACCTCTTCGAAACAAGAACCGTTTTTTCTTTCAGAAACAGACGAGCAAGCCGTTTTTGTCTTAGCAGATATATTAAAAATGCAGGCATCAAATAATTATCAGTCAAACAACTTAATTGCTTCAAATGCATTTGGAATGATAATATCTAAACTAGGGATGATCACGTGGCACTATCTGCAGTATGGTAGTATGTGATAGCCGGAGTAAATTTCTGCTCGGCTAGTGTTTTACCGATTAAATGGTGTTATTCGAACTAACCCTCGTCCAAATGGATACTTTTCGAATTGATCGGGTAGTATTGTATGATATGTATAGGAATAAACAGTCGGCAGCCTTCACTATCACTTTTCTTTACGAATAAATAATGTAAGGTCACATGATCCAATTTATTCATAGCCTTAGCAGCAGTCAGCACAGAGATTTTCGTATAAATGTTCGTAATAAATTGAATGATGAAACAAGTATGATGAAAATATATTTTTATATTTCTTCACTGATGTCATTAACATGTTTTATTTGATGATGAGTTGCACTTCGAAAATAATTTTTATGTTTTATCTAATTTGACATAAACTATAGCGATGCCATACATGATGTTTTTTATATTAAAAAAACTGATCTACCATTTATTCATATATTCTTCAACATGTAAGCAAAACATATTCCATTGATAAAATATTTCAGAATATTTGTTTTTGCTTAAACTGTAGTATTGTAGTGAAGTGTATTTTCTCGATGTAAATAAATTATTAGGATTTAAAAATATCATTATTAGATTTATTTATCAAACACATTTAAGAATTTAGAGTGTCCGTTATTTATTTCTTGCTCGTAGTAAATAATGTACTTATTTAACTACGTTGGATTAATCACTTTGTGTTAATCGAGCACACCTAGACTCTTAGCTGAACTCAGGTAACTAGCCAAAAAACGTGCAGTTTGTAAAGAAAAACAACTGTGCGTAAATAGCTTCGCGGGACAGAAATGCTGCCAGTGGTATGAATTTGTTTACCCTCCCTTTACTGACTTTTAAGTTGTTTCATGTAATTTAGAATGAGATACTGCTATGTCTTACTTTTGTATTTTCAGTTCGACATACATTAAGCCACGAGACCGTCACGGCTTTGGACCAAATTTTTGTCATTGATGTTATATACACTTGTATGTAACGATAACTTCAACTCGAATGCGATTTGCATGTTGACCTTTCCAGATATCAATATATTTTACTGGACAATTAACTTTATATACTCAAAATGTCTGTATGTTGATGTTGAACTACTGACTTTGGGGTTCAATATTTGACATTATATTTTCAGTTTTTATGAAGTTTGTTTCATTGGGATGTTCATAAATGCTCACGTTGGACAATGGTTCTCTAAATACATACAGTGGGGGCCATTTTTTTTCCAAATCACATAATGAATATATAATGGTACCAGTATGGAGTCTAGCGTTGTCCGTTCTGTAGTTATAAGATTCATTTTTGGTATGACAATGTCTGTGATACGGATATTATAAACTAGGATGATATAAATATTCAGACCTCAAATGAACGTGAACACGTATTATTGGTCAATTGATATTTGATAAAAGTTAGTTCCCTTGTTGAATGTTATCGTTACACTCACACAATCACATACAAGTATAGTAATAAAAACAGGCATTTTTCATCTTTGACCCAGTACATGCCCTTCACCACCCCTGTATCACTCTTCTCTTTATCACACCCTTGTAACTCTTCATCGCACCCCATATGAAACGCTTCTTGTTCCTTCTTGTGTTGTTTTAGTCAGAATACCCCGTATGTTTTCGGCTTCAGGCTTACCGAAATATCTTACATAAGCGCCAAGCTAGGCACATTCTGTGACATATAAGGCATCATAGAGAACAATGTCAAATATGTTTGAGTGAAAATGTAGATTGATCCTTTGATTTACTAAGTATTCGAAGATATATTCCACAGGTAGGTTCAAAACATCACAAAAAAGTTATGCATTTCGTATTTAGGATTATAGATCTAGTATATGGAATGCGCTAACCAAAGAAAATGGTATAGTATTTAGTAGTGAATAGCCTCACATCAGGGGTTTACCACCAGTAGGGTAGAATACGCAGGCATTCAAAGTCCCTGTATTTCAGATATATCTTAGTAACATATTCATACTAAAATACAATTTCTGTCAGCAACGTGCCTGGAGGAAAACTAGATTTAGAACATGTAATGGTAATCTGTAAATCGAAAGGCTTATAGATATTTAGCAGTAACGTTTTAAATTACTGATGCAAACAACAAATCATGGCAGAATTTGTATGGCATGCCATATCAACCCGAGATTCCAATAACAACCTGATTGCCATATGTTATTATATTATTATTATTATTATTATTATTATTATTATTATTATTATTATTTATATATATATATATATATATATATATATATATATATATATATATATATATATATATATATATATATATATATATATATATATATATATATTTGTGTGTTTGTGTGTGTGTGGCTGTGTGTGTATGTGTGTGTGTGTGTGTGTGTGTGTGTGTGTGTGTGTGTGTGTGTGTGTGTGTGTGTGTGTGTGTGTGTGTGTGTGTGTGTGTGTGTGTGTGTGAAACGTTTGTCTGAGAAAAAGGGATATTTGAAATACCTGATATCGACAGGGGATGCCTACTCCTCTATGTCACCTGATCCTACTCTTCAGGTCTGTGTTTTTCAACTTTTTGTCGTAGATATATCTGTGTTCTGAATAATTTATAAGAGAGAGAGAGAGAGAGAGAGAGAGAGAGAGAGAGAGAGAGAGAGAGAGAGAGAGAGAGAGAGAGAGAGAGAGAGAGAGAGAGAGAGAGAGAGAGAGAGAGAGAGAGAGAGAGAGAGAGAGAGAGAGAGAGAGAGAGAGAGAGAGAGAGAGAGATCTTGGTTAAAGTAAATTTTGTTGTTGCGGATGATTAGTAGTTTTATAAACCTACACAAACTAACAACTATTACGCGTCAACCAGTTTATACATTTTACATACTACTTACCTAGAACTTCAACTTCACAAAGTTCAAAAAGAGCACAGAAATTTGTATTTGTTGTTGACCATATATCTCCGTTACAAGTTCCAGATCGGTCTTTGTATAGTGTCACATATTGTCCATATATATCCACTGTAACTGTAAAGTTTGCCGGTAGAAGCGGTTCTGTCTGTACACCGTTGTTATTGACGTACACTGGACTGCTGGATATAAAGTTATCCTCTAGCGTTACATATAACTTGAATCCTGTTAGTCTGAATACGGTACCTGGAAATGACCTATACTCATATACATCATACTGAAGAACGTGATAAGTGAAAAGACCTAACCAATTAAATCTAAAATATTAAATCGGTTTCAGTTTTGACTGCATATCGTTTAACGTTTCTGTAAGTATATGTTTTTTTCTATAGTTTAGTATTATTATATTTCTGAGATTCATATTAAATCCTTTTAGAGATCAATTTATAATTATTTTGCAAAACTGTAAAAAATACAACATCGAAATTTAAAATGTTCAGAAATGTCACGTTTCGTATAAAGTGTTGAATGTTTATTTAGTGCAAATTCAGTAGCATAAATTTAAAAATCAGTATATAAAATAGATCTAGATATATCAGAAGGGTGCAATACTGGTAAGTGAGTTGGAAGGACCTCGTCTTTTTAAAATTTGTTTCGTTACCATTAATAGTCAACAAAAATGGATTAAGAGTGTAGATTTCAGAACGTTATTTATTATAAACTGACATGCAAACGCATAATGTGTTGCTCAAACCAAAACATATTGGTCAAATAATCTAATTCACTGAACTCAAAAGAATACCTTGTTCCCAGTGTTCCTTCCAGTTGTTCTGAAAACCTTTATCCATTAAGAAAAAAGCACCTCTTGCATAGTATTCATACCTGAATGGGCCACCTTTCATATTGTATATTGAGAATTGAAACACTAAGTAAATATAAATGTATGAAACACACAGACTTGAACAGTGAAGTAAACTAAAATACGCGTTATAATAAGTGTATCTGCAAGTATTTCAATGCGTAGCAAATGACATACTGTGTACATGAAGACGCAATGGATATGCTGTAATGATTGACTGATACAAACTAAAATGTTTCAATTCATTTCTGTTTAAAATCAATTTGCGTGCCATATGTACAACAGTACTCTCTCACAAATTCTTCTATGTAGTGTCCATATTTTGTATGTTGTTTCTGGTATTTACTTGATAGCTTACACATACCTTAGTCGACTGTAAAGGATATAAATATCTACATACTATAAACATAATATTATATCAAAGTTATACTTAAAAAAAGACAAAAAATCAAAACAAACGTTTAAGTCTATTATTTACTGCTAATGAGACTTCATCAGGTGAGATCAAATTATAGATGTATAATTCCGAATACAAAATCAGTGTCATACAAGTTCATAGTTTTACAGAGTTTATGCATGACAGATGATAATAAAAAAGAATGCATTTTTCTAACCACTGTGGTCATTATGATATATTTATATGATTCCTGTAAATTTTATGTTTCAAATAGTTCATATATGGGAGCTCGCAAAACGTATCAGGCGTTACAACCCGTCTTCGCCTTTAACCCTGAATCTTTGTTGAAGAAACAGCTGTAAACATAATTATGTGAATTAAATTTTCAACTAAAAACAAAGCCTGATAAAACTTCAAAAAAGGACAACAGAATATCTTTAAATACATGTTTGTTGTTTATCGTACAACAAATATAGTGCTAGAATAACTCACCTTCATCCCTGTAAAATATCTTAACGTTAGACAGGGCATACACATTACCGAGATCCACTTTCCACCATACTGTAGGTTTATAATAAGCCGTACAAGCACAAGAGTTTCCGGTCAGTATTTGATTTCCGTTCCCGTCTACAGCTGCCTCAGCTAACCACTTGTTCTCGTGTAGGTTGGAACTCTGTGTAGCCGACTTATTGCACGCAAGATTTTCTATAAAACAAAATGTTATTGACCTTTTGAATGACAAAATGTAAATGTGCTGCAATTGTGACAGCAATGGTTGTTTCGAGTGTTCTAACAGAGTTCAAATAAAACTCACATCTATGACAATAATTACCAGAATCAAATAATATAGGCAGAATTTGTATGTAGAACCACTCAGGAAAACAGGACGGACTGACTGATAGGCAATTCATAAAGGTATAGACAACCCTCAAATATGCAAATCATTTTTACTAAATCAGGGTTGTGTAAAAGGAGACCATTATCTATCCTGATACTTACACAGTTACTGATTATAAATTGAAATATAAACGTTACCATATAACAACTGGTGACTGAGTTATAATTATTATTATTATTATTATTATTATTATTATTATTATTATTATTATTATCATTATATATATATATATATATATATATATATATATATATATATATATATATTATATATATATATATATATATATATATATATATATATATATATATATATATATATATATATATGTATGTATATATATATATAAAGTAGCGAAAACACTGTGTAGTTTAGTATTTTTATCTATAGATTCATATGCAAATTATGTTGCATTATGTATATCATTTTTTAATATAAAATGCATTGTCTTTCAATTCAAACATCATATCACGTATCATACCCATTATGGTTGATACAAAGAGTCGCTGAAAGCAATTGAGGTGCAAAAGCGTTTCACAAGCTAAATATAGTAAAGTATCGTCATTTGCATCGATGCCTTATTCCCACTCAAGACGCACTGAACGAATCAGGTTATTCAGAAATAGCTCGGAAATGTTTTCCGCCATATGCGCAATAAAGAACGAAGCAAAGCGTTCGACGTAGCAGGGGGTGTGTTTCTTGAGGTAGACGTCGTTCCGTTTCATCAGAAACATGCTCTATAGGCGATAGATCCGGTGTCATCGCAGACCACGGTAACACATTCACGTTTATTCTGCTGTAGATAGTCACTAACAACGCATGCGTGCGCGGTTGTGTGTTGTTCTGCTGCAGAATGACTTCCGCTGGTTGTTCTGAATAAATGGTGTGACGTGCTGACGTAAAATATCTTCACGGTAGCACACACAACCTAAATTAAACTCCACTATCGCCAAAAGGGTCCTTCCATGCGTTGTAATTCCACCCAAGACCATGACACTCCGTCCATCGAATTGAACGGCATTGAACAACGCAGGCGTCAATGTAATGTTCTTCGGCACGACGGTTAGCCTGAACACGACAGTCACTGCTGTCGAGATGAAATTCGATTCAACCATAATCATGTTCATCCAATCTTTATTATTGTAACGACGATGCCCACGACATCCATCACGCTAACCTCGCAACACGGTGATGCCAAAAGAGAACAGGACAGATAGGAGAGCTTTGAGGACGGAGATGATCTCTGGCAATCTGTTCCTTACGGTACGATGACTTATCCGTCGATGCCAAGGGATGCTTCTAGTGGTCAAAGAAGCCGATTGGAATCGATTATTCAAATGTGACGTCTGTATATACATATCTTGCCGACGTGACATCACACACGGGATTCCTGATCGTTGGCGGTCTCGAGCGTTGCTAGTTTGCTGATATCGTCTCATAAAGAATTTACAGGGTTAATATGAACTCTTAACTGTCTTGCCACATTGCTTTGAGTCATTCCATCTTAAACAATCCTAATAGCACGCAGACGATTATTTTAAATTATGCGAGGCATATCTCAATCAAAATTTTATTTAAAAAACCGATGTGTTTCAATACATTGAACACTGTCAATGAATGCAATAAATTATAATCGATTACTGACCACGTGTCGCTTAGGCTCGAAACTCCAGAAAAGCGTGTTGTTGCCAACAAGGCGAATAGTATGCGATATTTAACAACTTGAGTACTCAAACAAATATTAAACTTTAAGATGGAATAGCGACCAAAGAATACGTTTTATGTTTTTATTTAACATTTTAGTATACAGTTTCTTTTGTCCGCTAATACACAAACACACACACACACACACACGCACACAAACACACACACACACACACACGCAAACCCACCCACCCACCCACACACACACACACACACACACTTACATATATATATATATATATATATATATATATATATATATATATATATATATATATATATATATATATATATATATATTATATATATATATATATATATATATATATATATATATATATATATATATATATAAATTAAATAAGAATTATCATGCAGACTTATATAAAAGCTTTAACTTTCTTCTTAATTTAAACTGTAGCATGTTTAAACCAATGTATCTCAGAAAATATTAAGTTGGAAGTTCGCATATTGTGCATTGTCATCATTACGTAGTGATTCGTAAGTATTTTCCGCGGGACGAGCACGCAGTTCCTCATAATTTTTGGCGTCTCCTTCTTCTGTCCGTTTTCTGTCACAAGATTCTTTAATATCATTGCCTTGTAAATTAGTACATTTTTCATCCTTTTCAAGGGTTTCGTAATTGTTTACTTCACCCGGAAGGTTGCCCAGCTCCTCGTATTTTTCGTCTTTTGATGCATGACTGTTACTCGAATCTACTATCATAGTATCCCCGCCGTTCGTTTTATTGCGGACGCCGACGTTATTCGTTGGATCTGATTTGTCAGACACAGAAAACTCAATATCGTGTCTGTTGATATTACTTTCTGAACGGAGTGAAATGTTCTTTCTTAGGAAAAACAGAATAATGATTACAGCGATACATATTATTGTTGCACTTGTAACTCCGTAAATTATAAATGGCATTTGCAGTTTCTGAATCTCAGTTGGTTCATTTCCGTCTGAAACTAAATATAAGAATACGTTTTACCATCCCGCCATTGCACTCTTAAAAGCATATAATCGTATAACGTAAAATGTTACCAAATACAGCCTCCAAAATATCTATGTATATACTTTTTTTTCATTAGGTTTTCGAATGTTTAAAGTTTAAACTTTGTTTATTTCACAGCTACTCAAAAACAAGCTACGTCAAGTAATATCAATGTCTCTCGGTTGCCCGGATATTGGGATGTGAGGTCCTTGTTGTGGGAGCAGACCAGAGTAAACGCACCTGTTCGACTAGGCGACCACAATATATTCTCACATACTCCCTTTACAAATCATATGAGAGAACAAGTCCATTCATTATCGGATGTTGTCAAGTCTATAGGTGGATTTGGTAATGGTAGAAAGAGGCATTCTATTTAAATATACCGCCTCCGATAATTGGACATCAATTCATTTAACAGTTTTATACAACATATGGCAAAATGACAAACGTTCTTACCTTGGCATATCCCTGTTACGTGATCACAGGTGAAATTACACTTTACACACTTCAAAGAACATGCCGGGCCATAGGTGCCGATTTCGCATTCTAAAATTTCCAAATATTAATTTCAAATATCTACAATATCTATAGAGTAAATATTGCCCTGTGGAATTTATATCGTAAAATTATTTTTTAAAAAAGGGAATTACTTTTTACTGATTTCCATCTCATTGGAGTTGATAACATTTGAGTGATTTTTGACATTGCAAATGTTAAATTGATTTTATAAAATTTTATTGAATATACCAAAAAAAAAAATCATTTTACCCAATGAAGTGAAATATCCTTATAAAATGACAGACACTGTGTTTTTTAATATTGGAATTTAAATTTAAGACAGTTACGTACTATCATTACAGATACTCCCTCTATATCCGTCAGAACATCCTTGGTGACAAACACCTGTTTGTCGGTCGCACGATGTACGATTCATACAGTGACCGCATGTATCAATACAGTTTGGTCCGAATTTTCCAGCTTCACACACTGTTTTAAAATAATTATGGCAAAGATACAGACATCAACTCTATACACAGATACTGGTCACACAATATCGATTACATAGGGACAGAGTGTGGGGTAGGGGGTTTGCAATTCCATATTTGCAATTGCTTTAGTGCTGTATATGTAAAAAACATTTTAGGCGAATGATCTGAAGATCAATTGCCCTACTTTTTTATTTTTTTTTGTTTTTGTTTTTGTTGTTGTTGTTGTTTTTTTTTTTTTATTTTTAATCCATAAATATACATATTAATCGATTTCCTCATACGAACGCAGTTTTTTTGCTTCTTAAAAGTACGCAATTTATTATATACGTGTGTGAAGGCATTTGATATTTTTGATATATGAAGATTCAATTTCATCATACGAACGCAGTCATGTTTTATTCTAAAAGTACGCCAATTATCATATACATGGAGGTGTTTTATTTTGTTTTATTCATGCAATAATCGAGAAGACTTTTTGTATAATTTGAGGATGATGAAAACATAAACACCTTGATCACATGTGTATCCATTCCAACCACTTTTACATCCATACTGACAGGATCCGTCTATTCTGCTGCATGTTGTTTCTTTCCCACAATTCCCAGTACAGTTGTGAAGGCATTTACCTCCATACGTCCCATTCTCGCAAACTGGGAAAGCAAAATTTAATTTCTAAAGCTTTGACGATTTGTAAAACTGCAATTAAATGTAACTCGACTGGTGCCATCAAAAGATTGCTGTTTTTTTCGGAAATGTAATCAGTTTCACACAAACACACACACACACACACACACACATACACATACACACACACACACACACACACACACACACACACACACACACACACACACACACACTTATCTTTCGACATCAACTAAGACATGTGACAGTCTGTTCTGTAACTGTGTCTGGTCTGCTAAATTACCTATTACTTTGGATAGAACAACAATGTGACATAGTGTATGTTAGCTATCGGGGAAAAATCCGGAAATTCTTTGTCTACATGTAGCAATGCTATTTTTCCCGAAACGACCAAACTTTAAAAGATAAAGGCTCCGAGAATGACTGAGAGATTTCAAACTATATGCTCTGACAAACATTGATTCACATTCCCCATGTAAATATCTGCCACTCTGCTGCAGTCCATGTGAATTGTAAATGAAATTATCATTTATTTTTAACGGCATATATAGTAATGACCTATCTGAAAACTCGAAACTGTCAGATTGTAAGCAATATATTTTCAGTATGACTATTTATTTACCCGTGTCACATTTGTATCCTTTCCAGCCAGCAACACAGCCATTATCACAATATCCTGTTTGTA
>BROG01001699.1:0-32646 GCA_030159075.1 Atrina japonica | reverse complement strand
CTCTCTCTCTCTCTGACAAAAGTAAGACAAAATTTGAAGTTGTAAATGAAAATGAAGTTTGTTTTTCAATATTAAAAAAAATATCTTTGGGGATATTTTCGCCACAAAAATCTCTGACTCTAAAAGAGGATATTGCACTATGCCTAATTGTCTAAGTCAGGAGAATTTGAACTTTAAAAAACACAAAAATAATCCTGGACCCTAAAGTGTCCAACATGACTGTCACAAAATGTTCGCAGCTCCTTCTCAGTAGAAGGCAAAATTGACATAAACACACATTGTATGAAATATTTACACGCACCCATTTAATTTGGAGTTCGTTTGGGAATCACCGCACCTAATTTCCACAAAATAAGATTATAATAATAATAAAATAATGAAAATTTTGTTTACCACACCTTTTTCCAGATTGCGCAAATTTTTTTTTCAGGATTATCTATTACTTATAGCTGTCGTCTGAAATATTGTAATTTGCTTACCTTATCTTTTTATTGTTAAAATTTATCGCCATTAAGTTGTGTCATGACACAATTACATTTTTAAAGACGTTAATTCGAGCTATCCACCAATGTTATTTTTTACATGTTGTCATTTTGATCTCGAAAAACAAAATGTAATACTATCACTGATTGGTCGATTGTTAAATATTAATTGGATTTATTTAATTTAATTTATAGTCAATCGATCAGCGAAAGTGTTACATTTTCATACGATTTCAAAATGGAAAACAGGAAACTGATGGATAGCTGGAATTCATGTCTTTTTAAAATGTAATTACTGCTTTCTCCATCATTTAAAGTACCGTAAGTGAAAAATTTCTAACGACTCATCTTTGGATTTTCACCAAGTACAATATTTAGAAGACTACTAATGATCAGTCAATGATACAGTTGATAATATAGTATACTCACATATTACATTGATGCCGAAAATATAATATATTTGTTGTAGTTTCAGATCCAAATACATCCTGCATTCAAATGAACTATAGATACCTTGTAACCAACACGAGCATCACACTCTTACCAGATACATATTTGGCTGAAGATGTTATTAGCCAGGAAGAGTACGAACAGATACAAAATATCAAGATAGAACATTTGAAATCAGATAGACTGATCAAGGTTGCTTTAACTGGAGGTTCAAGGTCATATGAATGCTTCATGGCCTATCTCGATGGCGACAATAAACATAACAAGAAGCATATAGAGGATGTCTGGACCGAAAGACAAAGCAATGGTAGGGTTTAAATATCAGTACATTTTTAATTATGTACTATTAACAACAATCACATAAATAAAATAATTTCAATGTACAATTTCGTGACTCTTGTACAACTGGGCCCTTCGGGCGGAACCTAAGCAGCCAAATATTGCCAAATATTTTAATTTTTTTTTACCCCTGTACATGAAGGAATACGTGGCTAAAAAAGTATAAAGCACCCTACCATAATTGTGACATTTATTACCCCAGGGGTAAAAGTTTAACCCTTAGGGTAGAACGAACATGGCCATATAGTGATAATGTTATTTATCTTAGGAAATCTTCTCAACTTGTTTTAATTGTAAAGACAAGTTATTCATATGTTAAGAAAGGACATGAAGTCATGTACCAAATCAGCTGATTTATTATCCAACTAGACCAAGGAAAAAGCTCATTTGCTTCTTGGTATTTGGTCGTTGTGTTTCTTGTATGGATTTGATCTTTTCAGGACGTACCCTTAGCTATTAAAACCAAAAGAACATTTCTAGGTTTCAATGTTATCTTTTCTCAACCATGATCACAATTTTCACAATACCTGTAAATAATCTTTAAAAGTTAAAATAAAAATGATTATATTATTAATAGAATTGTCTATATTTCTCATGTTTATCAACACAAAATCCTAATCCTTTAGGAGTAAGAAAAGTTGTCTTCGATCTATTAGATTATGCTAAAGGAACTTACCAATAACATTTTGACATGTCCAATGTAAAGAAATACATGTAGTAGTTGCCAGACATTTTGGAAAACATCTTGTCTGCATTAGCCATAGGCTCTAAATAAAATTGTGGATGACCGCTGCGGGGGTCTCTATTTCTACCATCGTCGAACCACTTTTTTATCTCGTCGTACTGCTGGTAGGCACGCATTCCCTGGCTGTACAGCTCCATCTTAGTCACACGAGGGTTATTAAAGACCTTGATGTCTTTCCGCAATAACTTCTGGAACGGATTTTACAACATCAAGAGGGACGAAAAATCGGCAAGCACCCCTTCTGCAAGACCATCAAGGCGGGTCACTACATCTACCGCGACCTCAAGAACATCTTTTTTAAATTTACTGACAGGATGACCTTTGACAAGAATGTGTGCAAGTTACACATGTACATGATTACCTGTGGCTCCCTCCAGAAGTGACCAAAATTCTCGGCTTCTGGGAGGAAAGGTTGACCAGTTGGACTTTTGAGTTTGAGGCCCCTAAAACTCCTCAACTTTCATCTGAAGGACGTGGCAGATATTTTTATGACGGGCAGCCGTCCAGCGTGCTCAAGAGCATTCCCTATCCAGAGACGAAGTTTTCCAAACTCTTTTACTCAAACTTCGAATGCCCGGAATTCGTGCCGCTGATTATGGAGTTGATTTTATTGATAAAAGAGGAAAACAGGGAGAAGATCGAAAACCACAGCTAGCTGCGGTGCTTGAGTTTATAAAAAATGTGACATCGATATGAAAACAGTAGTAATGTTGATATGGGGATATTATATCGAGGAGGAAGAAGAAGAAGAGTTCGCCAGGAAAATGGTCTACACCTTTTAGATGGAGTGTCAAAAGGGAAAGATGAAACCACCAGGCTACTTGCTACTGGTCCCGGTCACCAGCCATCTGACGAAAATTGGATTGCTGGGTGAGGAGAGGGACCTGATGGTAAAACTGAACAGAGTGGGAAAAATCATCTGCGGTCGCCCTTGGGCGCCGTAACACTCCAACCAGCTTTACGCGTACTCGAGGGAAAAGTCAGTGAGTTTCCGGTCATCTAATCTTCAAAATTCTGCAGCATCAGTGGTTTTATCTCTTCAATATAAAAAAGAGAGATAAATAAAAAGAGCATGTATCTGAAACTCGGGCCCGACACTCAATTTTTCGGGCTGCATAGGATTGCAAAATTGAGAGGAGGCGGCCCCTTTACAAGAGGTACTGTAGGGGACTGAACGCCATAGATCGTTTAGACGCTGCATTGATTTCCAGCGGAATCGTTATCAGCGGCGTCAATTTTGCCATTCCCATGGCTTTCGCACTGCAGCTCATGCAGGGATTCATTGCCTCGTCTTGCTTGAAAATGAAGAAACACGATTCTCTGAAAAATCTCGCCGAGTCGAAACTCAACAGCGTGCAGGACCTGATCTCGAAAGCGCTGACGGACGGACAGATTTCAGAGGCAGATTTTAAAACCCTGACCAATGAACTCGATAAATATCGGGCCCTGAAGAAGAAGATAAAAAAGCCAAAATCCGACGGTGGGAAAAGAAAGGGGGAAGGAAGGGAAGCCGATGGATCAGGACAAGGTCAGGAGGCAGTTGGAAGAACTGGCACAATCGCTGCTGGGAGCGGAGGGAAAGGGGAAGGAGGAAGAGGGTCTGGATGAGGATTTTCTGCAGAGTTGATTTTTAGGTTTTTTTTATGTGGGTTTCTCAGCAGGTCACGAGTTGAGGAGAGTTTTCGATGGGGCTGTCTTGCCGCAGAGAGATGGAGGGGGGGTCGGTGTTTGACGTAGAAGTGGTGCGTGTGGCAATAGAGAGAGTGAACCATGGCTGGCATGCCGCCAAAATATTGGTTTTGGGCCCAATTTTTTTAAGGGTTTTCGGAAGGTTTTTCGAGCTGGGAGCGGGGTGGCCCAATTGGTTTTTTGGCAGATTTTTGCCCCGGGTGGGCTGGCAGCGAAGCCCCATAGTGTAATTTATAATAATGTAATACCATAACTACAAAAACTAACAGAATTAAACTGTTTATAGAGTCTCACTGTCTTGTATCATTTAATTGTCCACTTGATGAAAAGCTTATCTCGAACCATTTTCGGCGAAAAAGAAAGTTAATTCCAATGACAGTTTTGTTGGTATGACCACTAATATATCAAATATTTTATTTTCGTCTCCCGTCTATAGCCTTACAAGTAACAAATATCTCTATCTCGTCATGAAGCAACCGACTGAAGACAGGATGATCCTTAAAATATCGTCGTCGTCAGTTTTTACCACAAAGAGTATTTTATAAAACATAGATTGTGCAAGTGTATTGGATATGAATAGAGGTTTACTTTTTATTTTGACTAATTTTGATCTGTCTCATGATTATTGAAAAGAAATTAATATTATTCCATTTCTATCTCAACCACTATATTACATATTAGTTTAGGCCGAAATTTTATCATTGTTTTAGTTGACCGATTTTACAAAAAATAAAGTGAAATTGGGGCAAAAATTCGGACTAGGATTGTTATGCACCACTGGAAGTGTAAATCAATCTGTTTGTCAAAATTGAAACGGGGTAACAAAAAAATTGAAATAAATCTGCGGTTATCAGTGTACAGGTATCATTGTACAGGTATTAGTGTACAGGTATCAATGTACAGGTATCAATATACAGGTATCAGTGTACAAGTATCAATATACAGGTATCAGTGTACAGGTATTAATGTACATGTACCAGTTTACAGATATCAGAGTACAGGTATCAGTGTACAGGTATCAGTATATATGTATCAGTGTACAGGTGTCAGTACAGGTGTCAGTGTACAGGTATCAGTGTACAGGTATCAGTATATATGTATCAGTGTACAGATGTCAGCGTACAGGTATCAGTATACAGGTATCAATGTACAGGTATCAGTGTACAGGTATCAGTGTACAGGTATCAGTATATATGTATCAATGTACAGGTATCAATGTACAGGTATCAGTGTACAGGTATCAAGTGTACAGGTATCAGTGTACAGGTATCAGTATATATGTATCATTGTACAGGTATCAGTGTACAGGTATCAGTATATATGTATCAGTGTACAGGTATCAGTGAACAGGTATCAGTGTACAGGTATCAGTATACAGGTATCAGTGTACAGGTATCAGTATATATGTATCAGTGTACAGGTATCAGTATACAGGTATCAGTGTACAGGTATCAGTATACAGGTATCAGTGTACAGGTATCAGTATATATGTATCAGTGTACAGGTATCAGTGTACAGGTATCATGGTACAGGTATCAGTATACAGGTATCAATGTACAGGTATCAGTGTACAGGTATCAGTATACAGGTATCAATATACAGGTATCAGTGTACAGGTATTAATGTACACGTATCAGTGTACAGATATCAGAGTACAGGTATCAGTGTACAGGTATCAATATATATGTATCAGTGTACAGGTGTCAGTACAGGTATCAGTATACAGGTATCAATGTACAGGTATCAGTATACAAGTATCAGTATATATGTATCAGTGTACAGATATCAGTAAATATACATCAGTGTACAGGTGTCAGTGTACAGGTATCAGTGTACAGGTATCAGTATACAGGTATCAGTGTACAGGTATCAGTGTACAGGTATCAGTATACAGGTATCAGTGTACAGGTATCAGTATATATGTATCAGTGTACAGGTATCAGTATACAGGTATCAGTGTACAGGTATCAGTATACAGGTATCAGTGTACAGGTATCAGTATATATGTATCAGTGTACAGGTATCAGTATACAGGTATCAGTGTACATGTGTCAGTATGCAATTATCAATGTACAGGTATCAGTGTATCGACAATAACAATCTCAGTGCTGTGTTTAAAACAACAACAAAATTATCAGAGTATAAATTGATTAGCTTCTGTAATAGCTTAGAATTTCTATATATAATTTAGAGTTAAAAATAGATTAGGTTGGTTAAAAAATCGAATTATCTTTTACAATTTTATATTTTATAAGTATTGTTGGGGTATAAAATGTGTGTTACGGTTACTGAACCAAATTTACAGGGGAGGGATGCCGAAAAAAATCATATACGGAAATACCAAGTTATCTGTTTAAATTTTTAGATAATAACTAAGTTGCACATCTTTTTTATTCAGTATCAACACTGTATGACACACAGATACATATGCACGCACATATAAAATGTAAACAAACTTGGAAAAAATATCATATTATACTTCTATCAGGTTATAAAGTTTGAAATTACCGGATACAAAATTGATAACATGACACTTCCCTCAGCGAATTTGACTGGATGACATTCGCAATACTGATATTAGGTTGAATAATGATGTATTTGTACGTTTAAAACGTCTCTCATTCCTCCGTAGCTTTCAAAGCCGGGACATGCATAGATTCAATAAATTCATATCAATTGCAATGTCTGTGAATGTGCTCTTGCAGTCAGTACAATGAATGAAATTTTAATGATCACTTTCACATCCTGTCTTCATAATAATGAAATTCAGACTGTCGTTGGAATAAACTTTCTTTTTTCACCAAAAGCGGATCGAGATGGGCTTTTTAAACTAAAAGGCAATAAGTTTTCACTTTATCTCTCTCCGTTGTCAACGTATGTGATGTACTCATTCTCGTTAGAGTTTAACTCCTTAGCATTGTATGCTGAGACAAAATACCTTTAGACGTTAGGTTTGCTACACTTGTTAATCTTGCTTCCCAATGCTGATCAGCTAATTTAGCCATTTCACATAATGTTTTTTTGGTATCCTTTCTTTGTGAAATAGACTGAATTCTCAGTTCACGTAACATAAGATCACATATATTTCCAAAAGTCAAATATATATTTGCCATTTCAATCCATTTCCTGAAATAACTTTTCAATTTAACAATCAGTTTTGTTTAAATGTTCTAAATTTCTGCTTGAAACCACATTCCGTCAAGTCATAGCACTTTAGTAAAGCTGTATTTAAAGCATAATAATCTAGAGCCTGACCAGCTGGCATAAGTGCATCTAATACCTTACCTTTCAAAACTTAGATTTTTTGCTTATGAATGTATATGTGCTTTTAATTTTTTTGCAATGTTATTAACAAGACCAAAGTTACAGTTTAACAAATGGCCAAAACAAACGCTCAAGTCGATCGTTTGTCAATAAGACTTAATCAATTGAGTTGGAATTCAACATCAATGTATATTTCCGAAATAAAAAGAAGGTATCATAAAAGGCCAGATATTAAATCTAAATGTATTGCTAAATCCGTCTGATAGTACCCATGTAAAATAAATATCTTAAGAGAAGGTTAGAATTTGAGTGATTATATCTGAGCGAATATTATTTTAATATAAAAGAATCGACTGATTCCGAAATACCTGGTACTGGGTTTATGTATACTCTCGGACTGAATGTTGCCATTTTATTGGATATAAATTGTCACATGATTCATGTTCATGGTTCTATGGACAGTCAGTAATAAAAATAGACAGCAAAAGCGGTGATACGAAACACTATTCTGTGAACAGTGGCAATGGAAACATTTCCTAAATGAGAATATGATCCTTGACAAATTAGAACAGTTATTAGGTTTGTTACTGACCGTCCATACAAAAATGTCCTTCCATGGAAGGCGTGGCGAAGCCATGTCATGCCTGTGAAACTTGTTCAAAAATGAAAATGAAGAAGTACCAATGAATATTCGAAACCCCATGTGCATCAGATTAGATATTACAATGGTCCTAGCATGAAGAACAAACCCAAACAGAACGAGACCAGGTGTCTAGAAGGGATCACCGTCCCTTGTTAGCATGTTACACCCGTTACAATTGAACCATAGAAACCACCGAGTTCGGGGAAAAGATCAAGCTCAATTAATCAGTCATTAGTCAGTTTTACATCTTATTGACTGTCACTTTATATGATCGTGTTCCAGAATGCTATCTAATATTTTAGGTCACATGATCAAAAGGCACAAGGTGACCTGTAGCGATCGTCATTTGTCTGTCTCCATGCGTCGTCATATTTTAATCAAACTTGGCAGAAAGTATCCCCATTTGAAACCGCAGAAAATATCCCCATTTGAAACCGCATAAAGTTTGCGCGAATGAAAAGGGCAAGGACTCATAGGGTCTCCAAAAGGAGCCAATCTGGGTATTACATTACTCAGGTGACAGTTAAGGCCCATTAAGCCTCTTGCTGAGAGAGTGCTTCATATCCCCATATCGACCAAAAAATTTCCTAATTGGCATTTTCCAGTTTCCAAAATCAAATTTATTTAAAATGAACATGTATATAAATGCAGTATGCAGTGATCCTGTTCCTGTACCTCAATACATGGGATGAAATTAATGTAAAACATTCTTTATAATTGTCACAATGTTCATTATTCTGGACAGCCCTTTGTGAACATATAGAAAAAACAAATTAGGTTAGACAAGTAACAAATATCTATTTACAAATATACATAAATCAAACAATTATTATAATGCATTCTCCTCAGACACTCACTTTCAATCCAACACATAACAAATATACTGTAACAAAATTTTGTCTTCAAAGTTTAAAGTTCAATTGTTCCACAAAGTAGTTACAACAATTACTGCATATCACACGGTTTTGTAATAATCGTTTTGGCGATTCCCAGCTTCCATATACATGTATTTGAAAAGTCACGCACAATATAAATTCTGGATTCATACAACGACAGAAACACTGACATCAAAATATGTATCATACACGTCACAACTTGTAGAAATTGTCATCTCTATATCAAGTTTACAGGTAATGCATATGTCACTGGTCACCTGTGAAATGATATGAAAACGACCTGAATGTTCTCTCAAAACTGATATGAGTTATATTGACGCACATTCCGGTGAACGTAACAAATTACATATTAAGTACTAAAACCCGTAATTCAAAACACTGCGCCATTACAGAGATATAACAACTCGAAAACAATTTCCAAATAAGATAACTTACTGCAATTCCACATAAACGTATCACACAGCTAAACGTTTCAAAAATGCACACAGCTTTTAGTTTTGTCAAATCATACACTTCAGCTCTTTGGAATTTTCGCACACAGCAAAATTCTTTTCTTCTCTATACATCTTTTTAAATTGCACACCGGCACATCCTTACGACACCTAATCTCATTCTTAACTACTCCTTTTATTTCAAATGCACACACACATATACCCAAACAAAAAACGATAAGCACGGGGAATAACAGTGACCACTCAAGCAACAAAAACATTACATAAAACTGGTCAATAACAATACAAGTACTCCCGTAATACAAGAAAGTTTCCGAACTTAAACTACATACGAATTATATGGTAAAAGAACAATCTTCCGATAGAATGTATGGAGGACATTAGCAATAACAAATAACTATGAAACTATAAAAAATACGAAGGACCGTTATGTCAATAAATTTGCCCCAAATCTTGACAATAATGCTATGTAGAGATTTTGAAATAAAAACTATCAATTTATCTAGGCAGACGACATAATTCATCACAGGTGAATCTGGACCAGTTAATCAGATTTAGAAGTTTGCTTGAAGATGAGATTGATCCAAAAGAAATCCCAGATGTATTATTTGAAGAGAAAACATTTGATGTCACGGATCATGACGATATTCTGGGGAAAAAAATGCACCGAAAAAAGCGTTTATTGACCGTCAATAAAGTATTTAGCAAGGCAAATTTTACAGATGATTTGATATATGCACTAGAAGAAACAAAAAGTTATTATATCTTGACTCAACTCAATCAACAACGGAACATCAATGAAAGCCACCAAGAGGAAAATACAAACCAGACAGGTAATTATCAAATTTGTTTTAACACGATTGTTTTATTTGATTTGATTTTTTTAAGCCATACTCAACAATCTTTCAGTCATTTGATGGCGTCCACCTTTATTGGTCGAGGAGAAACCCAGTTTACCCGCGTAAAGACCACCGACCTTCAGCAAGAAATCTGGCAAACAATTTTGAAAGTTTATCTAATGACAAAGAGATGTAATTCATTTTGTAATATAGAAATAGTCAGTCCCCATTTCATTCAGAATATCTTTTGTACTTCGATCCTTTCCATGATTATGAAAATAATTCTCTACTTTCAAATTTTGTGTGTTCATTGTTATTTAAAATTCACCATTTTGCCATTTGACAAACTTACAAGATGCGTATGTTGCATTTGTTCGAACATGACCCATCAAGGAGGTCATTTGCATGTGAATCCATCACAGGTTTCATTAGATCCTCTATCCGACATATTAGAAAACAAGAGCGGTGAGAAATCTGTTTTTAATTACATTTCAAGTCATTATATATTTAGAAGTTTGAACTGAGTATAATGCATCGTACCTCGTAACAATTTTATTTCTGTCTTAAATATTGATTTGTTTTGTATATTGATCAATTAAGATTTGATAAAGACATTGCCTTTCAGGACGACAGTCTTCTTTTTTATTAATTTCCTCGTTCATTTTGGTTCCATTTCGATTTTGATTCTAAATGTAAATGACAATAGATTAAAAGCTAAAATATTCAAAATTATTGAATCTCTTCTGATAAATGATGCTGATGCAAAAGTACTATATATAGATAGAGTATTTGAAATTGCTAAGAATGAAGATAATTTTAGAATTAATATAGATATAGAAAAACTATGAAAAGTTCTTTGACACTATTCAGACGGACAGAACCGAGGAGCACAGTATGATGTAGTCTTGCAATGTAAAGGTCCGTATGGAGGAGATATAGAGCAAAACATACTGAAATCAGATGATGTCACAACAGTGATGCGAGATGTACACTTTGTGAACGACACGGGTATGACAGTTCTTGGTAAAGATAAAGGATCTGTGATATTTCATTTCCGACCGTTAACAGATGAAGCATGGAAGAACGTAGAACCTGAGAACTGTGAACTTTTTATCAAGTCTGTTAAAGAAATGATATGTCACTCTGGACAATTGAAAGACATCCTTGCACATCACACAGGAAAGCTATATGAAATACTGACACAACATAAGTTCGTTGTTAAAGTGTATAAGCTTCCACAGAAAGGAAACACTGACGTTGGTAAGTGAAATTGATAATTGTGCTAAATGTCAAGGTTGACCAGGATAAAGTGGAATATCCGTGTTCTGTCAGAAACAAAAACAATATTGGTTATTTGCCAACAATAAGAATGTACAGGTAAAACATTTTGCCTTGCATTGACTGCATTACTGTAATTCTAATGTCTTTGTACCTACACGTAGCCTGCTCCCTTATCATATGTTTGCAAACGTGTCAGTTTATTTTTATAGACCAATCCCAATGATATTTTAGTCGACAAATAGTCTGTCGTTACTGTTATGATTTCATTTAGAATCGTAAACATGTGGCAATACACATTGGTAGACCTATAGTCTCCCTCTAGATACAAACACTAGTTTCAAAAAGCCAAAATTAAATCATTTATTCAAAGACTGAACATACATTGGTTCTTAATATCAAAATTTTATATCTGAAACAAATAACTAAACTAATTAACGTAAGCTTTAAACTTGATGAGTTTTGAATCTATATCTTGTCAAATATTTATCCTATGAGACTTTGTTTACGATAACTTAAGATCTAATAATTTTAGATCATCAAAGTAATATCCCAAAACAGAAGCTCATAGACAAGTGGGACCTGTTGTTAGATGAACTAGAACCATCAGACATAGTGGACAAATATGTAGCGGAAGGACTGTTAACTCAAGATGACAGGCAAACGCTATTGGTAGACCCGGGAAGAAAAAAACGAGTTCATAATGTGTTGTGCGATATTATAAGGTCAGACAGACATCAATATGTCGAAAGATTCTTCAGTATTTTAGAAAAGACTGGGAATTGCTACATGCTTAATATATTGGGAACCTTTAGTCAACAGGAATTCCATGAAAATGCAGGTAATACATTGTATGTGCTTTGGTCACCTTATACTGATTTTATTAATTTTAACTGTATCTGGTTAACGTCTATAAACTGTAAGCTCAAGTTGTATAGCACGAAATTCATGCTTGTACTGTTGAAACATGTTATTTTGTGTATGGTTAGAGCCTTAGATAATAAAGGTCAAACATAAGAAGCAGTGCAATCATTTGAGTCATTGCTGTTTTATGTAATTGGATTGGGATTGAAATCTGTGCATGGTGATGTGCTCTTTAAACAAGATCTACACAAGTTCAATAGTTTTCATTATGTTTCATTACTTAAAGATATATTTTGATACATCGTCGAGGTGTTGTCAATTAATAATGACAGTGTTCTGAATTATGTAATTTGATATATCCTGGCAAGATTAGAAATTAAGGAGACCACAGAGTCAAACAGGAAATTAACATTAGAACTTTCCAAATCTAAGTATTAGTATTTACCTTTTCCATATATGTTCTGATATGCTCGAACATGTTCAACATATGATAATTTCATGTGCAGTTTTCACATATTTACTGTTATGTTGTTGTCACAATGATGTGTGGGGAAGCGATTAAAGTCAACGTTTTAATGACTTTGTAATTACTATAATTCACTACCTGGAATATTGAGTTACCTATTTGATTGTAGTTGTTGACATGGTGAATTGTCTATACCTTGTCTAGCATTTCTATTTGAATTTAACTGCGGTTTTACGAAGTGTAACTGGTCAACAGGAGGTGTTTTCTCCTCCATGGCACATGATTCTCGGGATTTCCCAAGGTCTGTGTTTGTCCAATGTTCTCCAGATGTATATACACTATCCAGAACCTCTTGAATGGTATACAGTGAATTTTGTTTCTCTTATGTTCTACAGAAAGAGAGAGAAGATGTATAATAGCCAATTACAAGATTGTCGTAGATGAACTTGACAACGGAACAATAAGGGACACATTGAACAGATGCCAAAATGTATCAGAAGATTTAAAGAAGACAGTTTTACCAGCTGGTGGAAACTCAAGAAGGAAAAGAGCTCACGAATTTCTGCAATTCATCTTGAATGACGATATCAATGTCCTATCATTTTTGATTGTTGCAAAAGAAAATGGTCTCGATGAAATTATACATTTTCAGAAGACTCCAGAGTCCCCTTCACCCTTTATAAGTAATTTACCCTCCTCTTTTTTATCATCCACATGTTGATGTTAACTTAGTTATCAACAGAGATAAAGATAAAGATAAAAAAATAAACGAGGCTCTATTGATACGTATTGAGCCTTGTATTGAAGGATTTTAGTAGGGTTGCCCACTTTTAGCCCTAGTGGTATCCGATGTTTTAAGGATGTCGAACGAACAATGTCATTTGTATTCTTTTGTCAAATAGGTAAAACAATAAAGTAAATAGGGAAAGTGACTTAAGCAAAATGAACACAATTGCCAAGAAAACAGTGATTCAATATATATTCAAGAAAGGTGTAGCACTTAAGGCTATTCATGCTGCCATGGTAGCAACACAATGAAACTATGTCCCTTCATATGCTACCGTAAAATGTTATGTGGCAGAATTTAAGTGTTGCAGACAGAGCCTTCAAGATGACCCCTGTCCTGGAACGCCTGTCACTGTGGCAGCAATTCATATTGTGTTGCTTGAACTATTTCTTATAGAAAATTATATACAGTATTTCCATGTATAATATTCATAGCCAGCCTGGTTCAGTTGGTAGCACGTTGGACTCTTGATCGTAAGGTCGTGAGTTCAAGTCCAGCCGGCGGCAGGTCGGTTTTCTGTCCGTTGCATGAGACAGTAAAAACCAAGGTTCCATTTCACTGTATGTGTCAGCAGGTCATACAAAGTTTATATTCTGATAGAAAGTATGAACTGCAGAAAGTGTAACAACAATCATGAATGCCTGTTGATTTCATTTTTCTGTAAATTTATGAAAATAAGGTTATCTTAAGTAGATCCATATTTTTTCCTTTGCATCATTTGAGTTTAGCAACCATATGAATTAATTGTGTAAATCTTTCCAATTTAGTAACAAAAATTTACTTTTTTTTATTTTTTATTGTCTAAGAAACATATGAATTGAAATCTGAAAATTTTATTAAAATAAATTCAATATTCAACTGCGTCAAACAATTTGATTTGTAGAGTTTGTCATGGAAATTATTCAGTGTGTCTATTTTCTATGATTTTCTAGTGAAATATGAGCAATCAAGAGTTAGTGATTTACAAAGAGCTGAAGGAGTCATGTTGGATTGTAGTTTTACCATAGAACTAGACGGTTAGTAATGCCAGTTAATCATAAAGTCACTTCAAACTTGCATATTTGTATTTAAAACTGAATGAAGATATTTTTATCTATAACTGTATGCGTTGAATTGATTGATGTAAATAAGTTTTATTCTGTTATGATTTAAAACTGAATGCGTGTGAAGTCTTTAATGTTTTGGTTTAACATTCTATATGAGCAATTAAAGAAATATGAACGATACCAGTACTTGTATGATTAGATCTTTATAATAAAAACATTCCTTTTTTTTAGGGATTGATCCCCAAAACGAGGTAAGGTAATTCGTTTCTAGATTTGTAAAAATAAAACATTTGAATATTAGTAATGAAACTGGTTATCAAATAATTGTCAATGTTGGGTTAATGGTTTTAAATGTCTTCCAACATGGATTTAACCAAGAGAGTAAGGACAAAAGATATCAACAAAGCACATACAAATAGTCATGGAATGCCAATATTTTCAATGTTTGCAAATAAAACCGAAATCGCTTTATGAATATACCACTATAGAGCAGTATAAATTATATAGAGTATAATATTGTATCTAGTAAATGTTTTATCTTAGGAAATATCACAACAGCCGAGTATTGGGAAACACCAGGGGGTGACGCTTGTATTCTACACAGCAGTGATGATAAAGAAATAATGCAACAAATACTTCTCTGCTGTATTCTTTATATCTATTTTAAATGAAACATTATGGCTATATCAGCGATATATAAAGTCTGTCAGCTTATTATATCTCTGCCTATATAGTTTAAGATGAAAATAAATCGTTTTATTTTAAAATTACTAAAATAGAAGAAAACCCTATTAATAATCTATTGTGACACTACCAATGTATCTGCAGATAGTTTTAGATGCACAGTGAACCCTCTTTACATTGACCATGTTTGAATTTGTCACTGTAACGAAATTGATGTGGTGGGCATTTTATAGTTAGCCCCTTGAGTATCTTTTACGCGTATAATTACAGGTAAATAATAAAACAGAAAGTCATAACAGTTCTTATTATATTATTTAATACTATATTTCATGCTATTTTCACCCTATTAATTGTCATATTTATGCAAGATATTCTTGAAAACATCGTTGCACAATTATTTTTTCAGTCACATATAGTAAATCGGCGATGTCGCAAAATGCACAGATCATGTACAAAATACCTGAATGTAACCAATTCCGAGTCTGATTCTCTATTGCTTAAATAAAAAACGAAGATATTGCTGATGCAATTTAATTAAAAATGCATTTCATAAATAAAATCTTACTAAAATTAAATTGATTTAAAGATACACCATTTTAAACACATCGGCATGGACATGTAGCCTAATGGAACTTGTCAACTACGTGTATTTATTTTTTTCATTATTTGATTATCTTTTTTTCAATTTGTTCTCAGCTTGTATTTCAATGTCGGTTCAATTATAAACATTAGGCCTACCGTAGTACAGTATACCTATCACCTATCAGTGCAGATCAGAGAACAATTGACGGTGTAATTGTTTTTTTGACACAATTATTTTTATCTGTGATCTCAACCGTGAAGAAAATCAGATAGCAATAGCCGAATCAGTAGGTGGCTTCTATGTCAGGTCGTTGTAAAGAGATAATTTACATTGAGTTTTGTACATTTGTTCGCGGAATCTAATGTCGGAGTCGGATACCGATTATTCCATTGTAATGAGTACTTTTTGTGTACATGTACATTTGCTCCCAAACGATTCTTGTCGGATACCGAATATTCCGTTATAATGAATGTCGTCGTAAAGCGGATTCACTGTATATTTAAACTTTTATCTTGTAATCATCTTAAAAAATTCTTTATCGTCACCTGGGGATTGAGTATCAAAATCATCTTCCAAACTGAATTATGAACTAGAAAACTCGACATATTTGTCTATATAGAGACAGTTATATATAGTCTACAGACTCCTTTTGGGGTATCAAACATTTTTGATGTAATAAAAGCTGAAAAACCGGAATAGTATATGCGTAAAAAGGGTAAATTGTAAATGATGATAAAGTTGTTGCTGATTTGAAGATTGAACATACTAAAATTTGTGTACCATACTCAAAGTATATTTCATTTTACTGAGAAAATCATAAATTATACCCCATACTAATAACAAAATAAAATTGAGTGTAAGTATTTCCTAGATTTAATGACTTTGGTTTAGGTTTGGTCTGCATACAGTGGAAATGGAATTGATATACATTGTATTTGTATCAAAGACACATGACATGTATTTTACAAAATCTGTTAAGTAAAAATAATATACTTAAACTTGAATTTTATTATTTCCACATGTTGTTGACAATGTAATTAAAGTATTTGGCGTTATCTTAATACAGTTGGAATAGAATTGAAACATTTATATCTAAGATACATAACCAAAAGATACCAGATGCCACTATATGTATATAATTATCAGTATGTGTTTCTTTATTTTTATGATAGAACAGGGTATATTTTGGTCCTCTTTAAATGTACCTGTTTTTTTTTTAATTCGTGCAGTATACATGGAATAATAATTATATAAGTTTGCTTCAAACTGGCGGTCATTACATTTATATGGATTTTGTTATTTATAACAGGAAAAAACATCTTTGTTCAATGTGAACTCATCGGTGGTTGCTGATATCTTAATACAACGTGGAGCCAAAGTCAATCAGAAAGATGATGTAAGTACTTGAGAATGTCTTAGATGATTGCCATTCTTACTTCTTTTGGCGCTTTCACATTTGATTTGCTTATTATTATGACAAAGTTTAAATGTTATAAATAATACAAAAGTTATAGTTTAACACAAGAGGCCAACACAAATGCACATGGCAATCGTTTCTGTCAAATAAGACTTCATCACTTGAAATTGAATTTAATAAGAATATATTTCCTGAAGTGGTATCATACAAGGAAAAATAGTAAATTAAAATCCATACCAAATCAGTCTACGAGTACCCACTGTAAAAATGAATATCTAAGCTTTTGAGGGACTAGAATATAAATTATGATTAGTACTTCAGTATAAAATAAATGGTTGATACTGAAATACAGGAAATGCGTTTATGTATACCCACGAGGACTCAAACTCACTGAAAATGATTATAAGAGAGTCAAAAAAGATTTGGCATACAATTATGCCTGTTCCATGAGTTTGTTGAATGTGACAGTGCAAGGGTAAATGTAGAAATATGTGGTGTAATGACTCCAACAAAGTTTCTGATGAAGATGTTTTATTTGACGTTAGTAAAAAGGTAACGCACATGTGCATCTGACTCTGCTCTCTACTTGGTACCGCGAATAGCGTGATTATTCTACCATACTTGATAATTCTAGCTAAGCAAGCAATACTATACAATCCCACCACTGCCACCAAAATGTCATGAGGTAAGGTTCTGTTTTAACTGAGGATTACCGGTTACCAACTCAGAAACAACATCAAGTAGTTTTCACAGTTAATGAAATTTAATAAGAAAATAAATTATAAACAGCAAATTAGAAAACAAAGTCATTGATCACTGATAATTCAGCAGAGTCAATTGGACAAAAATGTTCGAACAGTCTGAGTGAAACACTTTAGCTTTACCTTCATAATTTCACTTGTTCCTTTTAGTCATTCAAGTAAACAATGTAAATTTCAGTTCAGTTTTACTGCAAAACGCCAAAAGTCTATATTAACGCAGTAACTTATCATGTGGTTCTGTAGCACAGTATTACAATGATAAACACACTGCTGAATATCAGGAACAAGTAAGAAACAAACGGCACAACACAGATGAAATCTTGACTCCTAATCTGGCTGGGCCTCCATAGAATTTTGTGAGCTGCCCTCTTTTTATCTGGGCTATTTTGCAACCACACACAATTGACATTACATTAGATATACACAACTATACTAGGCTCTCAAACATTCATAGGGTAATAATAATAATAACTAGAGACGACACAAATTCCAAAAAAAGAAGAAGAATAACAACAATAATAATATTTGCAATAACTATAGGGTCATCCGACCTGAAGTCAGTAATAACAATAATAATAATAATAATATAATAATGATAATAATTATAATAATAATAATACTAATAATGATAATAATAATAAGAAGAAGTACTATATGGAATAGTATTTACAACGAAATCTAATTCGAACACGTGTAGTACAAGTAAGTGCGAAAACATCAATACTTCACAATATGTAAAATATACAAAATGTAGTGTAAAAATGTGTTATTTTTTACTTGATATTTGCATTTCAAATAACCATTTTTAGTTTACGGGTATAATACACCCACCATTTCTGGTTCAGAAACTACTAGCAGACATGTCCGATATATTCAACTGCACACAAGAGTGCGGAGTATAAAAAAATGTATTATTAAAGTGGGCAGTAGCTGTGATTTTGACAAAAATTTTGAAAAAGCTACAATAAAGTTGCTAAGATGAAAGATATTGAATAAAATTCACATCCATACCTATAAAATGTTGACATAAATTGTAAAATTGTTAATAATCCTTAAAAATGTCAGGTTTTGTGAAAAAAAATGTTTTCATATGCTCATGATTATGCAAAAACCATAATTATACTTTAGCAGCGGATCTAAAAATTTTAAAAGTGGGATTTGAGGATGGTGCAAAAAATTATACAAATTTAAAAACTGTTATGCATTGCATACCTCATCTTAAGCAGAATGAGGATTTAAAATGGGAGGGTGCAAAATTTAAAATATAGTCGCCAAGTGAAACGAGGTGCGAAAACGTTTGGGAATTTGTTTTTAATTTTCCGACATTTTGTAGTAAAAAAAAAGTTCTACACTTATTTCATCAATTTTAGGCAGCAAGCTTTACCTTTCCACTGCACATGTAAGTGTTGGTTTAATTGTTAAGTACATGTAAACGTTCGGCAAAGTATCCTCCAGACATTGAATTATGACCTCGTATTGAATAAAATATTTCGTTGAAACATTAGTTCAGAAGCCAGATGAGGTATTATCTACAAAATCAGTGTTTCCCAGTTGTCCAGTTTATGCTATCAAGAAATGTTCAGTTTTAAAAGACTAGAGAGTAAATTATTACATCGCGACTTGTTTTTATCCCTGCCAAATGTTGAATGAAATTGACAGATCTGTTTTGCGTCATTTAATTTGTTATTCACTGCTTTTGAGCTCTCCCGAGGTTGAGCTCTTCGGATCACCTGTTGTCTGTTTGTCCAATTGGTAACTTATTACAATCTTGTCACCAATTCCTCCCATGTCGCTTCTATTTTCATCATATATCGATGTGTATGTCGAAAGATGGACTGATAGATAGATGTATAAATAAATAGTTTATTTATTGTTTATCATATAGATATGTAGATAAATACACAATTAATGTTTGACTTTTTGATTTGATTAATTCGTCGCTTCTATTCATATCATATCTTGACGTGCGGGTAATAGATAGATAGTTTAAAAATTGTTCATTTCATAAATATGTTCCCTTCAGTCCTCTTCACCTTGTCGGGTCTCATCTTGCGTCAACTTTCAATAAATTTGTTTCAATCAATTTCAGTAAATTAATCTGAACACTTATAGCATAGAAACTTCATATATACGCTATTAAATCGCTCTTGATGCTAATTCAATTTCTTGTCGCTTCTGGATGCTTTTTGCTGTGAGACCAAACTTCGCAATTATCCGGTCAGCAAGCAACAGCATGTAATATAAATATAAAACATCTCAGATACCAATGTATAAATCTTTAGGATGTCCAGGACACGATAAGAATCCAGCAGAAATGGACAAACATGGACCTCTGGAAACAAAGAGTTGGGATCAGGTGCCATGGGGGAGTAAGCATCCCCTGTCGATCGGTCACACCCGCCGTGTGTCTATAGTCAAGTTCAAATGAAATATGCGAGGAACGAACCCTCGTCACAATTGGTACAGACGTCTAAACAACCGCCAACGAAAAGGCAACTCATGATTTCACTCAGTGAAACAGAGTAATCGCAAACAAGACTATTATACCGACCATAAAATTTACAGAACGTTGACATCAAACGCGATTTTGATATCCTTTTGTCAATCATTTGTCAGTGAGTAGTTTACATCTGTATACTCCCTGGCATACCAGGATCATTGTGAAACATAAACTCCATCATATGCGGGTGACTGGGCTGTTACTACTTAAATGGGGAAAAATTTACGATGGAAAGCCGAAATCGTCGTGTTTGTTGTATAGCTGAGTTGCCAATTTCCAGTCTGTGTCTATATTAAGTAAAATATCTAAGTATGAAGCGTGTGTGCTTGATTCTGTTGTATCTTTAATTTGTAGTTCGCTGGGATGGACACCGCTAACCTTTTCTTCTTTTGATTCAGTAGTTAATGATAAATTGGTAATGTAGCTTAGGACAACCCCAGTAGCATCAAACAATCTCTGCGAGTCTATTCTCCTTGTAGACTCGACAGAAGCACATCTTTTTATACTGGGTATCACAACAAGCAATAATGTTTAACATAACACAAATTAGATCTGAAATAAGATCTGAATCAAATCCAGTAGATCTAAAATACCAATATTTGAAATTGAGAGAAACGTATGACGACAACAACTCTGATGGATCAATGTCCTCAACCAGCTGCAGTTATTATTAACTCAAAACGAATATGAGGTGTGATGCCTCTACTTTCAACACTGAAGCCACAGCGATTTTACCGGCATTGAATAATATAAAGACAAAAAACTATAAGAAAGTATGTCATTTTCTCAGTTTCTTTGTCTTGTTTAAACTCAATTGAAAAAAATCAATTTCTGCAAACTGAAAATAAATTACATGAAATTAATACAAAATTTGTCAATAATCCACTAGTCTTCATTAGAAATAGGAAAGATGAGGTTACTATGAAAAGACTTCATATTGGTCACAATAGCCTTACACAAAGATATTTACTATTTAAAGAAGAACCACCGGAATGTACACCGTGTTGCTCTAAACTAACAATTAAACATATATGAACAGAATATACAGATTTTAAACTTACTCTTGAGAAATATTACTCTGAGAAAGATCTGAATAATGTTTAATATCTAATTATATTGGTTTATTTTCCAAAATTTGAACAGTATACAGAGTCTTTTATTAATAATTTACAAACATAGTATTTTACAAAAAATTAGGTGTTAAAAGTTTTATAAGGAAGATATACTCACTGCTTTTACATAAAAAAGAAATAATTTACCATGCATCGCCACAATATAACTGAAATATCATTAAAATGGCGTTAAACAACAATAAACAAACAAACAAAACTGTTTAACATACATTATGGGTTTTGTTTTCATGTTTCAACTTTCCGCAGAATTGGAGTTATGGCCCTACATGACCTAGTTTCTGGTTTCTTGCGGCCGCAACTAGTCCCACAGTTTTCACCCGAATATTTTACGATTTGGCATATGGGATTGGTATCACATGAAAATGTGCATATCGTAAAATGAAGATGCTGCATTAATTTTCACAAGAGTTATGGTCTTTTGATTGTATATAAAGGACATGTAGAAAATGAACGAACTTTTTTCATTTTTCATTTGACTCTTTTCATATTTGGTATGGTATCACAAGAAGCGATAATACCTAAAATGTATTACGGGTTTTGTTGTCGTGTTTTAACTTTCAACATAATTGGAGTTTTTGGTTTCTTGTGTTCAATTTTCTTGTGGACGCAACTAGTCCCAAAGTTTTCAAACAAATATTTCGTGATTGGCATCATATGAAGATGTGCATATCAAACAATGAAGATGCCGCTTCAATTTTAACGAGAGTTACAGCCCTTTAATTATCAGAAAAGGAAATGTCAAAAATGCAAGAACAACCGCCAACAAATTGCCTTTTCGTTGGCAGTTGTTGAGATGTCTGTACCAATTGTGACGAGGATTCACTCTTCGTGTATTTCATTTGGACTTGACTGTGGACTCACGGCGGGAGTGATTGGACGCCAGGGGATGCTTACTCCTCCATGGCACCTGCTCCCATCTCTTGGTTTGTCAATTTTTACCAGAATTGTATCTATATCCTGGACATCCTAAAAATTTATGGGCTGGTATTTGAGATTTCATATTATATTTCATTTAATTCGGTATTGTGGTTTTGTTGTCTTGTTTTAACTTTCCGCGGCACAGGAGTTTTGTCCCCTCATGACTGGTTTTCATCAGAGTCACCAGGTGATACAGATTGCTGTATAATCATATGTATGCTTCCTTTCCAGCAAAATGGGAATTGCATTTGGCAGATACGGCCATATCATGTTCTCGAGGCACTTTTGCTTTTAATTGGGTTGAGCATGCGCCTAAAGATTCTGAGTGTGTTCAAAATGTACATCATAAGTCAAAGACGACGGTTCAAACTGAATTTTTATCTTCCATAACAAGAATTCAAGGAAACTTATTTGACATATTAGATCCCAAAAGACAGAGAAATGTTGGTATCTATGCAAAAATACTTTAAATACCACTATATTCTACAGATTAAGCTCATCAAAAAAAATTAAAAGAGTAAATAAAATTTTGTATATATATTGATTTAGCATTTTCCTTGAATTTTGTTTTGAAAGAATTTCAAAGTGAAGTCGGTTTTATCACTAGTAATATATAAATGTTCCTCTAATTTTCATTATATAGTATGCATCAAAATAATCACATATTCTGTAGAAACACCCCTGTTTCCAATGGATTTTTATTTTTTTTATTTCAAACGACTTCTATTTTGTATGAATTTATTATTCATATTTCAAAATCTCGTCAACTAGTTCTCTTAGACTTTATTCTTCAGTAGTTGGGAAGATAATTTGTTTTAGCTTTGATACTATTTCAGTACATTAGATTGCTGTTATCAATACGTCTTATGATTGCTTCTTTAGCAAAATATACAGCAGATTATTATTTACAGATGGACAAAACACCCTTGTTTCATGCAAGGTCTGCTGAAATAGCTGAATGTTTTATCAAACATGGTGCCAGTGTAAATGAGAGAGGTTATGTAAGTAAATAAAAGTACCTTAAAGAAGCAATATCTAAATAAATGTTATCATTGATGACCAAACTGAGAATTTATCCTAAAACACTCTGTCTCAAATGTATTTATAATTCTTCTTTCAGAACACCCCTGTTTCAAATGAATTTATAATAATTTCTATCAACCATTCCTTTGAGTTTTTTATATACAAACGACTATTACACAGTGATATATATGTCCAGTAAATTAAGGTAAAATACTGATTGAGCATATTTTAATAATTTTCTTTTGAATGAATTATGAAATGAAATCAATTTTATCACAAGGAATATTCAAGTTTTCCTCTAAGTTTCAATATATAATATTTATTTCAGCCTAAATACTATTTCAGTATATCAAATTGCTGTTTTCAATACATCTTATCTTTTGTTTTGAGAAATTTACAGCAAAATTATTATTTACAGAGAAACAGAACGCCCCTGTTTGATGTACAGTCTGCTGAAATAGCTGAATGTTTGATCAAACATGGAGCCAATGTAAATGAGAGAGATGTTGTAAGTAAATTAAAGTACCTTAAAGAAGCAATATCTAAATAAATATTGCCATTGACGACCAAACGGAGAATTGTTTTAATTTATTTCATGAACTTTATGCGCCTTAAATGTTTCTAGACCTATCTAAAATGAAGATTTGTTGTTAAAAGTGAACAGCAATGAACATTATGTTCCTTTTCCTGCTGTACAAGCTGTTACGTCACATATTTTACTTTCACGTTCCTCTTAGTTTCAATATATAATATGCATCGAAATTATCATTTATTTACTGTTTACAAAAACACTGATTCAAATGAATTCATACTTCTTATTTCAAAAACGTAATCTCATAAAGAATATATTTTTTCAGTAGTTTGGAACATCATTTATTTCAGCCTAGATACTATTTCATTATATCAAATTGCTGTTTTCAACACGTCTTATCTTTTGTTTTTAGAAATATACAGCAAAATTATTATTTACAGGGAAACAAAACGCCCTTGTTTCATGTACAGTCTGCTGAAGTAGCTGAATGTTTAATCGAACATGGAGCCAGTGTAAATGAGAGAGATTATGTAAGTAAATTAAAGTACTTTAAAGAAGCAATATTTAAATAAATATTGTCATTGACGACCAAACGGAGAATTGTTTGATTTATTTCAAGAACTTTATGCGCCTTAAATGTTTCTAGACCTATTAATAATGAAGATGTGGTTGTTAAAATTGAACATCAATAAACATTAAGTTCCTTTTCCAGCTGTATAAGCTGTTACGTCACATATTTTACTTTCTTTGATATCCATAATTGTTTGAGATACTAGTGCTGTTTATATTTACAAAATCTTGTATATCCGAGAAATTGGCCATCAATCATCAACCTAGCATCATTGACTATAAAATAATCACAAATCTTTCTGAAATGTTGTGTTAGTGATAAAAATAAAATTAAAACGTTTTGTATAGAAATGACTACCTCACAGTGATGTCTATGTCTAGTAAATTCAGGTAGAAATACTGATTGAGCATGTTTTTATAATTTTGTTTTGAATGAATATAGAAATGAAGTTAATTTTATCACAAGGAATATATAAATGATCCTCTTAGTTTCAATATATGATATGCATCAAAATTATCATTTACTGTTTACAAAAACACTGTGATTCATGTGACCTCATACTTCTTATTTTAAAAAATGCCATGTCATGAAGAATTTATTTTTCCAGTAGTTTGGAACATCATTTATTTCATCCTAAATACAATTTCAGTGTATCAAATTGCAGTTTTCTTATCTTTTGTTTTGAGAAATATGCAGAAAAATTATTTATTTACAGGGAAATAAAACGCCCCTGTTTGATGTACAGTCTGCTGTAATAGCTGAATGTTTGATCAAACATGGAGCCAGTCTAAATGAGAAAGATTATGTAAGTAAATAAAAGTACCTAAAAGAAGCAATATCTAAATAAATATTGCCATTAACGACCAAACGGAGAATTGTTTGATTTATTTCATGAACTTTATGCACCTTAAATGTTTCTAGACCTATCTAAAATGAAGATTTGTTGTTAAAAGTGAACAGCAATGAACATTATGTTCCTTTTCCTGCTGTACAAGCTGTTACGTCACATATTTTACTTTCACGTTTCTCTTAGTTTCAATATATAATATGCATCGAAATTATCATTTACTGTTTACAAAAACACTGATTCAAATGAATTCATACTTCTTATTTCAAAAACGTAATCTCATAAAGAATAATTATTTTTCAGTAGTTTGGAACATCATTTATTTCATTCTAGATACTATTTCATTATATCAAATTGCTGTTTTCAACACGTCTTATCTTTTGTTTTTAGAAATATACAGTAAAATTATTATTTACAGGGAAACAAAACGCCCTTGTTTCATGTACAGTCTGCTGAAGTAGTTGAATGTTTAATCAAACATGGTGCCAGTGTAAATGAGAGAGGTTATGTAAGTAAATAAAAGTACCTTAAAGAAGCAATATCTAAATAAATATTGTCATTGACGACCAAACGGAGAATTATTTTATTTATTTCATGAACTTTATGTTCCTTAATTGTTTCTAGACCTATCAATAATGAAGATGTGGTTGTTAAAATTGAACATCAATAAACATTAAGTTCCTTTTCCAGCTGTATAAGCTGTTACGTCACATATTTTACTTTCTTTGATATACATAATTGTGTGAAAAACTGTACTGTTAATATTTTCAAAATCAAGTATATCCGAGAATATGGGCATCAATCGTTAACCTAGTATCATTTACTATAAAATAATCACAAATAGTTCTGAAATTTCTTGTTAGCGATAAAAATAAAATTAAAACGTTTTATATAGAAATGACTATTTCACAGTGATAAATACGTCCAGTAAATTAAGGTAGAAATACTGATTGAGCATGTTTTTATAATTTTGTTTTGAATAAATTTGGAAATGAAGTCAAATTTTTCACAAGGAATATCTAAGTGTTCTTCTTACTTTCAATATATGAATATATGATATGCATCGAAATTATCATTTACTGTTTACAAAAACACTGTGATTCAAATGAATTCATACTTCTTATTTCAAAAATGCCATCTCATGAAGAATTTATTTTTCCAGTAGTTTAGAAGATCATTTATTTCAGCCTAGATACTATTTCAGTTTATCAAATTGCTGATTGGCTGGCAAGATACTTATTCCATCAAACAGTACTCTGATTCTAGACATAAATATACTGAAGTTGATATAAAAAAACATGCTGGTATTTTTAATAGACAACATATTTCTAATGTTCGGAGACGTGGTCTTTCAACAAACTGTCACATTTCATATGGGAACCAATTGTGCTCCTTTATTGGCCGACCTGTTCCTTTATTCATATGAAGCAAACTTCATTCAGAAAATGCTGAATCAATCAAGAAAAAAGTTAGCGGTGTCCTTTAATTTGACATTTAGATATATCAATGATGTTTTGTCAATTAATAATGATAATTTCCATACATATGTCAATGCGATATATCACAGCGAACTAGAAATTAAAGATACAACAGAATAAAGCACATACGCTTCATACTTACACATTTTACTTAATATAAACACAGATGGGAAATTAGCAACTAAGGTATACGAAAAACGCGACGATTTCGGCTTTCCCATCGTAAAATTTCCACATTTTAGTAGTAATATCCCTCAGTCACCCGCATATTGAGTTCATATTTCACAAATGATCCAATATGTCAGGGCGTACGTGCACAACATATGCAGATTTCATATACAGAGACAAATTACACTGACAAATTATTGACACAGGGATATCGAAAACCGCGTTTCATGTCAACGTTCTGCAAATTTTACGGTCGGTATAAAAGTCTTGTTTCCGGCTACTCTGTTTCACTAAGTGAAATGTTGAGTTGCCTTTTTGTTGGCGGTAGTTGAGAGGTCTGTACCAATTGTGACGAGGATACACTCCTCATTTGTTTCATTGGACTTGACTGTGGACTTACGACGGTTGTGACCGGTCGACAGGGGATGCTTACTCCTCCATGGCACCTGATCCCACCTCTTGGTTTCCGGAAGTCCGTGTTTGTCCAATTTTACCGGATTTGTATCTATGTCCTGGACATTCTATTGATTTATACTTGTATACTAATTTAAAATTGAACATCAATAAACATTAAGTTACTTTTCCAGCTGTATAAGCTGTTATGTCACATATTTTACTTTCTTTGATATCCATAATTGTTTGAGATACTAGCGCTGTTTATATTTAAAAAATCTTTTTTTATTAGTATATCGGAGAAATTGGCCATCAATCGTCAACCTAGTATCATTGACTATAAAATAATCACAAATCTTTCTGAAATTTCCTGTTAGTGATGAAAATAAAATTAAAACGTTTATATAGAAATGACTACCTCACAGTGATATATATGTCCAGTTAATTCAGGTAGAAATACTGATTGAGCATGTTTTTATAATTTTGTTTTGAATGAAATTGGAAATGAAGTTAATTATCTAAGTGTTCCTCTTACTTTCAATATATGATATGCATCGAAATTATCATTTACTATTTACAAAAACACTGTGATTCATGTGACCTCATACTTCTTATTTCAAAATTGCCATCTCGTTAAGAATTTATTTTCTCAGTAGTTTGGAACATCATTTATTTCAGCCTAGATACTATTTCATTATATTAAATTGCTGTTTTCAACACGTCTTATCTTTTGTTTTGAGAAATTTACAGGAAAATTATTATTTACAGGGAAACAAAAACGCCATTGTTTTATGTACAGTCTGCTGAAGTAGCTGAATGTTTGATCAAACATGGAGCCAGTGTAAATGAGAGAGATAATGTAAGTAAAGGAAAGTACTTTAAAGAAGCAATATTTAAATATAAATTGTCATTGACGACCAAACGTAGAATTGTTTGATTTATTTCATGAACTTTATGCGCCTTAAATGTTTCTAGACCTATCTATAATGAAGATGTGGTTGTTAAAAGTGAACATCAATAAACATTAAGTTCCTTTTCCAGCTGTAACTGTTACGTCACATATTTTACTTTCTTTGATATCCATAATTGTTTAAGATACTAGTGCTGTTTATATTTACAAAATCTAGGATATCCGAGAAATTTGACATAAAATCATCAACCTAGTATCATTGACTATAAAATAATCACAAATCTTTCTGAAATGTTGTGTTAGTGATGAAAATAAAATTAAAACGTTTATATAGAAATGACTACCTCACAGTGATGTCTATGTCTAGTAAATTCAGGTAGAAATACTGATTGAGCATGTTTTTATAATTTTGTTTTGAATGAATATAGAAATGAAGTTAATTTTATCACAAGGAATATATAAATGATCCTCTTAGTTTCAATATATGATATGCATCAAAATTATCATTTACTGTTTACAAAAACACTGTGATTCATGTGACCTCATACTTCTTATTTTAAAAAATGCCATGTCATGAAGAATTTTTTTTCCGAGTAGTTTGGAACATCATTTATTTCATCCTAAATACAATTTCAGTGTATCAAATTGCAGTTTTCTTATTTTTTGTTTTGAGAAATATACAGCAAAATTATTTATTGACAGGAAAACAAAACGCCCCTGTTTGATGTACAGTCTGCTGTAATAGCTGAATGTTTGATCAAACATGGAGCCAATGTAAATGAAAGAGATGTTGTAAGTAAATTAAAGTACCTTAAAGAAGCAATATCTAAATAAATATTGCCATTGACGACCAAACGGAGAATTGTTTGATTTATTTCATGAACTTTATGCACCTTAAATGTTTCTAGACCTATCTAAAATGAAGATTTGTTGTTAAAAGTGAACAGCAATGAACATTATGTTCCTTTTCCTGCTGTACAAGCTGTTACGTCACATATTTTACTTTCACGTTCCTCTTAGTTTCAATATATAATATGCATCGAAATTATCATTTACTGTTTACAAAAACACTGATTCAAATGAATTCATACTTCTTATTTCAAAAACGTAATCTCATAAAGAATATATTTTTTCAGTAGTTTGGAACATCATTTAATTCATTCTAGATACTATTTCATTATATCAAATTGCTGTTTTCAACACGTCTTATCTTTTGTTTTTAGAAATATACAGTAAAATTATTATTTACAGGGAAACAATACGCCCTTGTTTGATGTACAGTCTGCTGAAGTAGCTGAATGTTTAATCAAACATGGTGCCAGTGTAAATGAGAGAGGTTATGTAAGTAAATAAAAGTACTTTAAAGAAGCAATATTTAAATAAATATTGTCATTGACGACCAAACGGAGAATTGTTTTATTTATTTCATGAACTTTATCTTCCTTAATTGTTTCTAGACCTATCAATAATGAAGATGTGGTTGTTAAAATTGAACATCAATAAACATTAAGTTCCTTTTCCAGCTGTATAAGCTGTTACGTTACATATTTTACTTTCTTTGATATACATAATTGTGTGAAAAACTGTACTGTTAATATTTTCAAAATCAAGTATATCCGAGAATATGGGCATCAATCGTTAACCTAGTATCATTTACTATAAAATAATCACAAATATTTCTGAAATTTCTTGTTAGCGATAAAAATAAAATTAAAACGTTTTATATAGAAATGACTATTTCACAGTGATATATACGTCCAGTAAATTAAGGTAGAAATACTGATTGAGCATGTTTTTATAATTTTGTTTTGAATAAATTTGGAAATGAAGTCAAATTTTTCACAAGGAATATCTAAGTGTTCTTCTTACTTTCAATATATGAATATATGATATGCGTCGAAATTATCATTTACTGTTTACAAAAACACTGTGATTCAAATGAATTCATACTTCTTATTTCAAAAATGCCATCTCGTGAAGAATTTATTTTTCCAGTAGTTTAGAGGAACATTTATTTCAGCCTAGATACTATTTCAGTTTATCAAATTGCTGATTGGCTGGCAAGATACTTATTTCATCAAACAGTACTCTGATTCTACACATAAATATACTGAAGTTGATATAAAAAACATGCTGGAATTTCTAATAGACAACATATTTCTAATGTTCGGAGACGTGGTCTTTCAACAAACTGTCACATTTCATATGGGAACCAATTGTGCTCCTTTATTGGCCGACCTGTTCCTTTATTCATATGAAGCAAACTTCATTCAGAAAATGCTGAATCAAAAGAAAAAGTTAGCGGTGTCCTTTAATTTGACATTTAGATATATCAATGATGTTTTGTCAATTAATAATGATAATTTCCATACATATGTCAATGCGATATATCACAGCGAACTAGAAATTAAAGATACAACAGAATGTTCCGGAGAAATACTACTATAAAACTTTTCTTTTGGTGGAAGACTTGTCTCCTCGAATCTTTCATTCATATGGATAAATACCTTTCATCTTAAGCAATTCTGTTTTATCTCTTCCAAATACTTTGTATAGAATTGGAATTTTATCCTTATCAGTATAATCTATTTTGTCTTAATGAGACCGTTTGGAGGTAGGAGCGAATCTGTAGGCGGTTACTATGAAATGGTTATGTACTTGTTGCTATGATGTGACATCCATGTTTTAATGCGCAGTGTATATACTTAATTTTTACTAAATAAAATAAAATTGTTTATGATAATCAAAATTGTTTGTGATAATGTGAATCGACAGTATACTTCTGTTTTAGTTTATGATGATTCCTGTGTTTTTAAATATTTGATATATTTCCCCATTTTTGTCACTACCGTCTTTTAGCATGGGGGGGGGGCACTTCATAATTTTATACGGAGACAATTAAAGTTTAAAGTTTTTACCTAATACTCCATCAAACACGTCTCTTCACATGTTGTATATGTATATTAATCCTAAAATTCAACTCTGTTTATAATTCATCTTTTAATTACAAATATTTTGACATACAATTGAAATTCGTCTCATTAAATCTGGAATTTATAAATTTGAAAATGTTTTGTGTACGTAGGCTTATATAGGGTAATAAATTTTGAGCACATCTATTGAAACATGTTTCAGAATCAAATCACTAGAATAATCGGACAGAGAGTGACAAAACCACAATGGCATTATTTTAAATTTTCAACATAAATTATCCTGTTCCCACTTTTTTGTAAAACTCCTGGTAAATCAAAAATGGGAACATGAAAATATTATCGGATAATGCGATAATGGTAATCATATTGCCCTACTGTAAATGTTCATGGTCTATTATCACATATGCTAATTTCTATACAACCTGTATGATTAGTACGGGGTCAATGACCGGTATTTGGTGACGTCTCCATATGAGTGAAATATTCTTGATTGGAACTTTAAAAAACAATAAACAAACAAACAATAAACAACAACATTAAATTGTCCAATTATTTAAACAAACACAGAATTCGTACCGTCCTTTACCGATTATATTTAAAAAATAGTACAGGAAATTTTATCTAAACCGGCGTGCAAAAGACATTTCATTGTTTATTTGTTAAACATGCGAATCATAACAAGGTGAAATTGTATCCTGCGCACCCCTATTTTTGACAAAACACGAATGTGCCACTTTACCTTGGTATACCTATACTTGTCTCATGTATTAGGGCTTCAAGTTCTATTTTAATTATTTCCGCACATCGAATAACTTTGTAACTAGTGTTTGTAAACATTGTGATAAATGATATGATAATGAAATTTTTAAAATCTATGAAGTAAATTTTCTTTATTTTTTTACTTCAATATTACTTGCATTAGGAATTTTCACAAGATCGGTATATTTGATATATTCAGACATGTATTTATATTATTCTATATATATATTCTATATATTTCCCAAAAAATTCAAATGCCGTATTTTATGTTAGTACCATGCAGTTTTAGGGGTAATTCTGTGTTTTCTCGTAATGAAGCATGGAATATTACTTTAAAATGGACCTGTTTCTGCATACCAAGCACATATAAATAGTCATTTTCAACATAAACACTATAGGAAAAACATGAAAATATTATCAAATTAAAAAAAAAAATGAAGAGAAAAGTGATAAAAACGATAATTTGTGGATCTTTCAAGGTCATTTGAGTCTTTGGGCTACACAGTTTCTATATCATGTGTATTAAAGCAGTCATACATGCAACACGATGAACAGGTTCCATTTCAACGTTATGACTATGGTGACCAGATAAGATCATTTTGATATAAATTTGTCATAAACTTCACTTCTACTGAAAAATAGCATGCGCTCTTGGCCTACATTTTTCATATTTGTTTGATCTTTTCAGGAAATTGATGTTTAATTATCAAGATCGCTTATTTAGTTAGTCACACACATTACTTTTGAAAAAACCATTGAAATAAATCTTCCCATATGAAGTGAACATTTTAACATT
>BROG01001698.1:0-32829 GCA_030159075.1 Atrina japonica | reverse complement strand
TTTAGTTGATCTTTACGTGCCGAACATTGTTGTTTCTTTAACTTTCTCTATATCTATTATACTTTTCAAGATAATGACCAGAAAACAGTCAAAAAACATGAAAACTCGAAAACATAATGGCCCGAAATATGAACAATCAACGTAAAAGGGAAATAATTGCCATAAGCGTCCACTAGACAACTATTAACTGTTTGCAGGTATTTGTAAGCCAAACATTTTTCCTTGTTTCAATTTCTTTTTCTTTTATTCCATATATGTGCAGACCGATTTTCTGTCTTTAAAATATTAAATAAGATATAAAATCAAAACTGCTGACTTATTTGTTCTATTTTCAGCCATGGTGATTATGTTGTTTACTTGACGGGCATAATTGTGAATAAAGTTTTAAAGCATGTACCCTAAGAATGATTGTATCAACGTTTTGTAGAAATCGAGTCAGTAGTTTCAGAGCAGAATATTTTTAAATAGTTTACATCGGCGGACAACAATAAATGTTTATCTATACCACTTTTACATTTGCTCATTATAAAAACAACTACTAATATACCATGTATAGTTTTAAAATCAGGTGCAAATCAAGCGAGGTAATAGACGACAGAGCAACCAGGTTAATCAGTGTTCAAATTATTAATCTCTTACTATATTGTGATTTTTAAATATTTCGGATTTAATTCTGTAGAATGGAAATGATGCATAAAATTTTAGCATGTGTTAAAGAAATTGTAATGCTAATAATAGTTTATACCCCAGTTCAAATCTAATATCGCAGCAAAACGATGCAGTGTCGTTTTATAATTTTAAAGACTTATATTCAAACGTTCGTAGTATTTCATTACAAACACACCGCAAAATATTTAAAGTTATTAAACTCAAGCTATGTCACGCTAAAATCATTTTAATCTATGACACGCCAATATCACATTAATGAGTATATCCTAGTTTTTCTCAGATTAACTTAGTTTTTGTCCTGTTCAACCTAGTTTTTCTCAGTAAAACCTAGGTTTTCTCCAGTCAATGTGGTTTACGAGTTAAACCTATTTTTCTAATAAGCCAAATTAACTGGAGAAATATTAAGTTTAACTGCTAAAAACTAGTTTTAACTGCTCGAAATACTCATTGATAAAAATGTGGCGCATTTTAGCCTAGTATTCCTGAGTAAAAATAGTTTTTTCTCTGGAAGAACTAGGTTGAACTCATTTATGTAATTTTGCCACAGTAATACATAGTTTGTCTCAGTTAAACCTAGCTTTTTTCAATTAAAATGGATAACTGAGATCATGTAGGTTTAACTGAAAAAACACTAGGTTTAACTGTGAAAATTTAGGTTTAACTGATGAAGCACGCCGAAATTACAACACTGAGTTGATCCTAGTTTAGCTCGAGATAAACCTAGCTTTTCTCAGATAAACCTAACCCATTTAAAGTGAGTTACGAATTCAAAATATTTTTTCTCGAGTCAAACCTAGTTTTTCTCGTTACCCACATTAACTGGAGAAAAACTCGATTAATCTGAGAACAACTAGAATTAACTGCGCCAAAATCATATCAATATTCAGTAATTTGATTGTGGCGCAGTTAAACCTAGTCTTTCACATTAAGACTAGGTGTTTCTCGGGAAAAAACTATTTTTAACTCATTTTTTTGTAATTCTGGCGCAGTTTATCCTATTTTTTCTCAGTTATGCCTAGTTTTTTTCTTCAGTTTATGAGGATTTACTGAGAAAAAATAGATTTAACTGGAGAAAAACCTGGTTTAACTGAGAAAACTAGGTTTAAAGCATTTATGTAATTTTGGCGGGCATTACACTTAAACCTAATTTTTCACCAGTTAATCCTAGTTTTTCCCTGTAATCCACATTAACTTAAAAAATAGGTTAACAGAGAAAAACCAAGAAAAACTAAAAGATACTTAGACAAACTAGGATTAATTGTTATCAGGTAAACCTAGATTTTTTCTTGTTAATATGGTTTATCAAAATACCAAATGTAACCACTTTGATAGAATTCATATTATATGTATATTCTTTAAATCACGTACATAACTACCGTTATTTCCAATATCCATACAGTATACATGAACATAAATAGATGCATAGCATATATAATGCAGTTTCTATTAAATTAGAATTCTAATTCCAAAGACACATGTCTTTTTCATCGCTATTGCAACTTATGTCACTCTACATGGAAAATATGCAAGCATGTAGACGGATAAAGATAAACATACTGCAGAATAAATAAGAATTTTAATATATATGGTTATTGTAAATCAATCTAATTAGCTAAAAGGGGGATTATGGAAAACACATCTAATTCCCCATTAAAGTACATTAAAACAAACAATGCTTGGAGATGAATAAAGATAAAACATATTTCAGTTGAAAACTATTAAAATTACAGAATAAATTTTGAAAATTAGTATTTCATAATTGGGTATATTACGAGAGAGAAGGAGATATATACTATACCAAGACACAAGATCAAGAGAGAGAACTCTACTGAAGACAACGCCTTGCATTTATACAAAACACCTAGCAACGCATCCAAGCTTTTTAATTACAAACAGGTTTTGCAGCGCCTTGATATCAACCATCTTCTACACTACACTGTCACATGTTCATGTGCTTCATCTCCTTTCAAATACAATCCTGTCGGGCATGTCATTACCGGCGACGTTTCTATTGTTGAAAATGAAAGCCTAAAAAATCTTATTTTAAGGGGCCCTAAATACCGGGAAGCCCATTCCTTTAATTGGCGTTAGAATTTCAGTTTAGTTATGGATTCTGTCGAAGATTATGCCAGACGATGAGCCAAACATGAATACGTAGAACCAGATACTTTGTCTGAATGGCTAAAAGCCATACGGTGGTTGATAAAATCTCGTATTCGAAAACTTTAAGGGACTATGAAAACAAGTTATACCTCTGTATTTAGTGATCCAGAAGTAGTAACTGAACTGGATAGATTACAGGACCAATATGTCCCTTTATTGGCTGACCTGTTCCTTTATTCATACGAAGCAGACTTCATTCAGAAACTGCTGAATCAAAAGAAGAAAAAGTTAGCGGCGCCCTTTAATTAGACATTAAGATATATCGACGATCTTTTGTCAATTACTAATGATAATTTTCATACATATTTCAATGCTAGAGATCCCAGTGAACTAGAAATTAAAGATAAAGCAGAATCAATCACACAAACTTCACACTTAGACATTTTACTTAACAAAGATAAAGACGGGAAATTGGCAACTAAGCTATACGACAAACACGATTATTTCGGCTTTTCCATCGTAAATTTTCCACATTTAAGTAGTAATATCCCTCAGTCACCCGCATATGGAGTTTATATTTCACAAATGATCCGATATACCAGGATGTGTACAACATATGAAGATTTCATATACAGAGGTAAACTAATCAAAAACATTATTGACACGGGGACATCGAAAACCGCGTTTGTTGAGTTGCCATTTCGTCGGCGGTTGTTGAGACGTCTGTACCAATTGTGACGAGGATACACTCCTCACATGTTTCATTGGACTTGGCTCTGGACTCACGGCGGGTGTGACCGGTCAACAGGGGATGCTTACTCCTCCATGGCACCTGATCCCACCTCTTGCTTTTTAGAGGTCCGTTTTTTGTCCATTTTTACCGGATTAGTATCTGTGTCCTGGACATTCTATTGATTTATCCATTGGTATCTGAAGTTTATTTTTTATTGGAATATACTTATTACACAATGTATAAATAATAATACGAAAGTTACGATTTAAACCAAAGTAAAATTGAAGAAGTACCGGTTGATAATCGACACTCAATTCCATTAGAACAAGACGAATTAGATGTGCAAATAATATCAATATGAAGAACAACTGCGAATCCCAAACGGGATATGACCATGCACAAAAACAGCAAACGAACAATACACTCTTTTCTTTGTGATTTATGCTACATTTAATTATATATGGTACTGTTTACAAAAAGTAGCTTAGAGTCTATTTTCGATGTAATCACATCGATACAGATTTTATCACTGTATTTCAATGAATGAAATGTTGAAGTGACTCTTCGATAGCGATTGTCACTAGGATTAAATCATCAATTCGTTGAATTAATTTTTTTTGGACTTGATATATCACAACGTCCAATGAAAGATCACAACTATTTATGTTTTCTCCTTTTGCCTCAAAGGCTTCATAATGAAGCCTGATTCATTTAAATAAGAAACATATGAAAATAATACCAAAAAGTTTCTCTTTTTAGAATAACACAGGTCACAAGAATGCTTCAATAGATACGTGTCATAGTCAATGTAATAATAGCAGGCATTTGGAAACCCGGTTTTTTATATTTCAAATTTTTACACCCCTTTTCCAAACCAAGCAGATAAAATACTAACGTTAAAACTTGATAACGACTTTGAAAATTTATCCCGAAAATAAACATCGTAATCTCATCATGAAAGCATAAATTATTTGTGTTGGGATCTTTAAAATATTAAAATTACAGCAAATAACGTGTAAAAATGAACAAACACGGACCTCTGGAAACCAAGAGGTGGGATCAAGTGCCATGGAGGAGTAAGCATCCCCTGTCGACCGGTCACACCCGACGTGAGTCCAGAGTCAAGACCAATGAAACACGTGATAAGTGTATCCTCATTACAATTGGTACAAACGTCTCAACAACCGCCAACGAAAAGACAACTCAACATTTCACTTGGTGAAACAGAGTAGTCGCAAACAAGACTATTATATCATGATAAAAATATTATAAACATAATACCAAAGTTATAATGCTCAAGACGATAAAAGCTACTTTTGATGCTCTCCCTAAGAAATTCAGATGTTTGTAATCTTTGGAAATGAATATCTTAAATATATTTCTAATTGACTCACCAATAATGTTTCGAAAGAAATTCCCCTACCATACTATGTTCTTAGAGAGTTAATTGACTTAGACAATGTTTTATATGAACAAATATGGCGCAATAATACAATTTTAATAAATGCAACTTTCTGTGTTATAATGAATCATAGGTCAAGTAAAAAATCTAATTATACAGCAAAATCCGTCTAAGAGTAACCACTGTAAAAAGATAACTATCTTACCTCTTAGAAGAATTTAGAATTTAAATGATGTTATCAGTGCGAAATATTACTTTTATCATCCTGTCCCGATTTAAACCAAAAATATAACAATAATAGCAGATGCACGTGTCTTTAGAAATAACGTTTTGACTCTAATAACTTTATCTAAAATATAAAACATGTGATAAAAATCTGAGGCAAACACAAGACGTAAACGTCTACGATAAGTCTTGCTCGTTCCATATAAGAATGCGGGGCAGAGTAACCTTTTGATTACAACACGTATAATTCTACTCACTTTTCGGTTATAACAGTTGGCACAGGAAAGTGTTCCATTCCTCATTGGATACTCTCTATTGTTTAGTTATAAGTACGAATGATTTCTCTCGTGAATGTTATTAAATGTTATCATGATTTATCAACTAAAATGTAAACTCTTCCACGTCAAAAACGGGTTCACAAAATTCCACACAGTCAGGTTATACGGATTTTACTATAGATATATAACTTGATCAGTTTTCAATTCATTAATCTCTTACTGTATTGTGATTTTTATAGTTTTGTTATTTAATGCTGCATAATTTATATGATCAGAGAACAGTGAGAAATTTCAACAGCAAAACAAAGGTATGAGAAGAGAAACCAAAGTCTGTGTTACTCGTAAACCCAAACAACAAGGTTACTTGATATATAATTACAGACTGTACACACTGGTGGATACGATATTTAAATACCTTGATCCCATGAAACAAATGATTCCGACATGAGCAAGACAGAGAAAATGTACTGTACTGGATATCATAAAAAGGAAAAATCAACAAACATAGCAGATGCAGGTGTCTATAGAAATTACGCTTAAACTATAACAGTTGTTTTCTATACCACTTTTACATTTGTTCTTTGTCAAACAATTAGTTGGCAACAAAATGAAGACAAATACTTAAATGGTTATAGTCCGTAAATACTTAAAAAATCTGGTGCAAAAATCATAAAATGGGTCAGGCAGGTACATTTTCTTTCTTTACATGATTTAGACAAAATATTATTTGGACCTTCCAACCCTTCTGATAATTAGTCTGCATTGCACTGCGATATTATGTGATTATTTAACATTCTACTATGGTATATGTTGCATCTAAGTAAGTGTGAAACACAAACAACAAAGAGAGATTATTTTATTCCTTATTTTTCAAGATTTCGATATTCTTTAAAATAACAAAAGATATAAAATCATCGCGAGCAAATATGTGACGTATACTAATTCAGTGAGTTGATATATTAATCAAGGCAAGGTAATAAACGACACAGTAACTTGGTTCTTGATCAGTGTTGAATATATCATTCTCTTGCTGCATTGTGTTTACTAGAGTTTCCTGATTTGTAAAATGTAATGTTAATTAGTCTTTATGACCGAATGCAAATGCATTATATCAACAAAAGGACTATGTGTAATTGTTTCATTTCAAAAACGTATGTACGATGGTTAATAAAATCTCGTATACGGAGATTTAAAGGAACTATGAATACACATTATCCCTCTATAATTAGTGATCAGAAGTGATAACCGAGCTGGATAGATTAAATGACCAATATGTTCTGGTCCTAGCAGACAAGCCTTAAATAATATACGGTTTTATTTATAAGGTACGTTACTATGATCTAGAAAATCTCAGATACCAAGGTATAAATCATTAGAATGTCCAGGCTATAGGTAAAAATCTGGTACAAATGGACAAACACGTTAGAATCAAGAGGTGGGATCAGGTGTCATGGAGGAGGAAGCATCCCCTGCCGTGAATCCACAGTCAAATTAAAATTAAATAGGTGAGGAACGAATCCTCATAATTGGTACAGACATTTCAACAACCGCAATCGAACAGGTAACTCAACATTTCACTTAGTGGTAGACGCAAAGAAGACTATTATACCGACAGTAAAATTTGCGGAACGTTGACATCAAACGTGGTTTTCAATATCCCTGTGTCAATAATTTATCAGTGAGTAATTTACCTGTGCATATGAAATGTTCATATGTTGAACACGCCCTGGCATATCAGATCATCAGTAAAATATAAACTCCATATGTAAGTGATTTGTGGATATTACCACTTACATATGGAAAATCAACGATGGGAAAGCCGAAATCGTCGCGTTTGTCGTATAACTTAGTTTTTAATTCCCCGTCTGTGTCTATAGTAAGTAAAATGTCTAGGTATGAAGCGTGTGTGCTTGATTCTGTTGTATCTTTAATTTCTAGTTCGCCGGGATATATCATATTGACATATGAATGAAAATTGACATTATTAATTGACAAAACGTCGTCGATATATCTAAATGTCAACTTAAAGGACACCGCTAACTTGTTCTCCTTTTCATTCAGTAGTTTCTGAATGAAGTCTGCTTCATATGTTTAAAGGAACAGGTAGCAAATAAAGGAGTCCAAAGAATACCGACAATTTGATGAAAGACCACGTCTCGGAACATTATAAATATATTTTCTATTAGAAATTCCAGCATCTTTTTCATGTCAACTTCAGTGTATTTATATGTCAAATCATTGTGGTGTTTGACAAAATAAGTATGATGATAACCAATCACTAGGTATTTAAATTCCCGGGTACCCCCTTTAGTGAAAAAAAAAACCCATTTGTCTATTATGCTAAAAAGTCTCGATTATTAAGATATATGGGCTTAAAGGTTTATGATATTCCTTTAAGTGCAACAACAAGTATAAGAATTTATTGGAAATAAAGAAGTGAGGTGTACATATACAAAATGTCGACATATAATGTAAACAAGGTAAGAAACAAAAAGGTAGCTACCATCTCGCTATCACTCTTCAATATATTAATCATTTTCTGAACTGTGATTTCTAAAGAAGTGAATAAGTTGATTCTGTAGAATTGAAATTTCCTTTGTTTATCTAATCTTGTAACTATTTAAAAAATTCAAATGCCAGAAGAGTTAATTAATTTTTGTAAGATATCGACAAAAGGATGTCGAATGGTTCTTTGAATTCGAAGACATGAAAGAAAACGCGTGTAGTGCGTCATTAAAAGGCACTGTGGTATATAAAAAGTCCCACCATCCAACTTAAAAATTTGATCACAAAGTGTTGTGAATAGACTACTTGCTACGAAAGATTATGGCGAGAGCTACAGGCTACAAACTATGATTTAATAATCTTTATAATATATACATCGGCATATCAATTTGGAGAAAAAACAGCCATATTACGATTACGATAGTAGTAATTTGTGATAATTTTATACACTAGGAAAAATGGCAAGTTTGGATTAATGACAATTGTTTTCTCCGGTTATTGTAAGTAGACTACTTTTAGTTTTGAATTTAAGAATCCTGTACAGTTATCATTCTTTCATTTGAAGTGTTTTCATAGATACATTTCATGGTCAGTGTAATAATTGCGTACATTTGGAAAGCCCTGTTAATGTATTTCAAACATTGACACTTGCTTATTAAAATCAAGCAGGTCAAATAATCGAAACATCCAAAGTTTATTTAACTTCAACTGAGACATTTCCCGATGTTAACCATAGTATTTTCAGTAGAAATTATAAAAACAAACTTTTCGACTGAGGATTCTACCGGAATACTATCAAAGCAAATGATACATAAAGTTACCAAAATATCGGAATTAGTTCTAGAAATATAAAGTAATTTACATTTAAGTATGCGAGGGCAACACAGATACCTTTAGATCGATATACTTTGTTCTCAATAAACTAACTATAGTTGTGACCAATAGAGAGGTAAGAGAAGAGAGTACAAACTATTATTTACTCGTACACCAAAATAGCAAGGTTAATTTAAAATAATTACATAAACACAAACTGATTGATACAAGATGATACAAATACGTTGATCCCATGGGACAAAATAATTCAGGAATTAGCGAGACAAAGCAAATGTACTGCATTGGATATCACAAAAAATAAGAGTCGACAAAAATAGCAGATGCAGTTGTCTTCTGAATTAAGATTAAACTCTACTAATTGTTTATCTACACCACTTATACATTTGTTCAGTGTGGAAACAATTAGTCAAAAAATAAAGAAAAATAATTAAATAGTAAAATACCGTGCAACCATTAAAAATCAGGTGAAAAAATTCAAAAAATGGGTCTGACAGGTTTTACTATTTTGTGTAATCTAAACAGCATTGTGGATTTTATATACTTTTCGGAAATTGTACATTTTTATTTCTTAATACGATTTAGAAAAAAATGTTATTTGGAATTCCCAACCTTTCTGATGATCAATCTGCAATGCATGATATGCAGCAGTAGTATGTGATTATTTAACATTATACGGTAGCATACGTTGCAACTAAGCAAGTGTAAAACTAACAAACAATAAAGAAAGATTATTTTATAAACAATTCTACTGAGATTGATTTTAAGGTATTTGATATTCTGTAAAATACAAAAAAGATATAAAAAATTCGGAGACAAGGGTGTGACGTATAAATTAGAAACTAGGTTTACCTAAATAAAAAAAAACCTAGGACTAACTCATTATTGAGGTTTCGGCTTGCTTTATTAGTTAAACCTAGTTTTTATCAGTAAAACCTAATCTTTCTCAATTAAACCTAGTTTTTCCAAGTAACCCTCAAAAACAAGGTTTAAATGAGAAAAAAAACATTAGATTTAACCTAGATTTTCTATATTTCGCTGAGACAAACTAACTTTAACTGCACCAAAATTACATAAATGAGCATTGGCGCAGTTAAACCTAATTGTTCTGAGTTAATCCTAGTTTTTCTACAGAAAATGTGCTTTTTCAGAAAAACTAGGATTAACGTGAGACAAAGTAGGTTAAACGCATAACACACATTTACCGGAGAAAACTAAGTTTAACTGACAAAAACTAGGTTTAACTGGAGAAAAAAACCTTTAACTCATTAATGTGATTTTGGCGTGTCATATCAAACCACCAAAAAGGCATAAACTTGTGATCACAAATTGAAGTAAGTATTTACTTTCAAAGAAGAAGATAAAGGCGACAAAGCATGAATTCATACATACATTTAGACAAAAGTGTTGCAGCATTTAGATAAATATAGTATTAAACGTGATGATTTTCACACAAACAAGAAACGGCCAATCTGGATACATTTAACTTTTTACAAGGTATATGGTCAGTAGATTGTTCTTTAAGATTTGAATTAACGAATCATGTAATGTTTGTCATTATTTTCAATATGATACCCATTTACACCAAACTTTTATTTTGCATTCGCTTTGAACAAATGAAACTACCTTATGCAATAAAGAGAGGATATCAAGTCATGCTTGTCAAATAATATTAGCAGTGACATGTGGAGGAGTAACCAAAATAAGGGTATATTTCAATAAACATACAAATTTATAAATGATGATAAGCGACAATATAGCCCCTGCCACACAACGGATAGGATGTTATTTCAGAGATGTAAAATGGAAAATCAAAATAGGATATCGGAAATACAAGAATAATGCAGTGAAAATTAAACAAATCAAATAATACTTACTGGTTGAGCAGGCTGCAAGACAAAAAATGACAGTATTAATTTTTGTTTTAAATTACAAAATGTAAAATATCATGCGAAGTAGTAATAATTCGGGCGACGGCTCCATTGAAAGCTTTTTTTATTGTTCAATTAATACAAAAATTATACTTTTAAATAAGAATGATGTAAACTTGATTATCAGTTAAATCAAAATTGATACCCTTACTATTCGTAAACGGACAATAATGGGACATTAAACAATTATATATGATATTGCTTACGAATACTAAATAGGTGTGTTAAGGATCACCTACTGTTTGATTACGTCATAGTACGTTAGGAAAGATAACTCTTGAAGTACAACATTTTTGATATTGTCAGATTTTGATGAAAATAAGTATAAATAAGTATTTCGATGATATCTTTTTTATGAAAACAGCAGTATAAGTTATTGTGGTACTATGAAGTCAATAGTAGATGTTACAGAAAAGGTTGTTTGCTATAGTAACAAAATAAAGGCCATTGATTGGTCAAAACAAAGATATTTTAAAATTTTGCTCTTTATATCATGTATTGGCAATGAGTTATATATATATATATATATATATATATATATATATATATATATATATATATATTATATATATATATATATATATATATAATATATATATATATATATATTGTTTAAACAACATATAAAGTACTGTATTAATAAAAGAAACCTGTCAGACTAGTTTTGCACACATTCTCATTTCACCATTGCACTTTATATTGTGTATTGGCACAAATTATGCGGAAAGAAAGGGGGTGGGGTACTACTAACCCGTATATTCTGAAATCTAATATGAATAGATACTTATTTCTTTTTATTATACAACACATTTTATGGAAAAAACAGTTAAATTTGTTTTGCAAACATTTCTATTTTGTCATATCTATTTATTTATACAATGGGGCTATATTTATCGCTAACAAAACACAATACAAGATACCCAAGATAGGTTACTGCTTGGCTATTTAGACCTTTGTATGCTATAAATTGTGCTCATTTTGAAGAAAAGTCCTTGTTTTTACCAAAAATCAGTTTTGTATCTGTCAATGTTCAAAATTAAGTTAATATGTCAAAATTGATGGTGTCACATATGAATTCATTGATTTCCCTTTTGTACAGTTTTATAAGGATATTACACATCAACGTTACATCAATGTAAAAAAAATCAAAAATATAGATAGGACCTGCATTTTTGCACATTTTGTGCACAACGTCGTGTAAATATACTCGTCCTATCTGACCTACATTTAAGCGAATATCCGATACACTTAACTTACAATATAACTTTGTGAATTAATATACTGTAATATCATTGTTTTAGTTGGTTACGACAATTATGTTACACTTAAGAGAAGTCTGTGCTGTCTTACACTTACACACAAATTTCACATTTAATTTTAAGTCTTTTAAAATATTTTGTGAAAATGAACGTACTCCTAGAGGTTTACTTGAGGTTTATATCTACACCTGCAATTGAAAAAGTGCCAAAAAGGGTTTCTAAAGCAATTTATATAGTAATTTTAAAAATTTCCTGCCTGTGGATATGTTTTTATTGTGAATCAATCTAAGAGAGTTAAAAGGGGAAAATTATTTTATGAAAAAAGAACACAGCTAATGCCCCTTTAAGTACATTAGATTACCGACTGATAATCAAAACTCATTACGGTTAGTATTAATTTATTTGTGATAATTTATACAATAAGAAATGGCAAGTCTGGATTAATTTCATTTGTTTTCTCAGATTATGGTAGGTAGACTATTCTTTTACTTTTGTTACTAATCGTGTAATGTTATCATTGGTTTCTTAATTTGAAAGTGATAAGCTAAATAGCGTTGTAGGTTTTATATGACTTTCCTAAATTGTACGTTTTTTTTTTTTACATGATTTAGAAAACAAGTTACTTGGAACTTCCAACTCTTTTATGTTCAGTCTGCATTAAATAATATGCTGCAAACAGACAAACAATAAAGAAATATTATTTGCATTAGCAATTCTATTGAGATAAAGAGTATAATAATTTTAAAGTTTAGTTTGTGATGAGTCAATACTGCGCCCGCAAAATTAGATAATAAAATATCCATAGAATATGAAATTCACAAACATCAAAGTTTCAATCGACAGAAGGTTCACGAGATAATATACAGATCAGGTTGAAATTGGGCACAAACGGATCTCTAAAAACCCAGAGAGGGCATCACGTGTAATCAGAATACATGATGAAAATCTATATTTCTATTAGTATAGCCAATTTTCCCCTTATTTGAAATTCCTCCTCCCATTTTCGGTCACTAAAATCCCTTGATCCCTTTTGACTTTTAAAAAGAATTTTAATATCTGAAGGAAAATAAGGTTGATTTTTTAGAAAAGTTTCAAAATCAAGATTACAAACATGGGGGATTACGTATTGTTGTGTTAATTCACTAATAAAAAGCTTAAAGATTACATAGATCAGATGATTTTTACAGGCAAATGATAACATATATATGAAATATATTTCTAATTGACTCACCAATAATGTTTGGAAAGATATTTTCCTACCATACTTTGATCTTAGAAAGTTATTTGACTCAGACAGTGTTTTTATGAACCAATATGGTACAATAATACAGTTTTAATAATTGGTAAATTTCTGTGTTATAATGAATCATACAAGGCCAAATAAATAATCTAATTGTACAGCAAAATCCGTCTATGAGTAAACACTGTAAAAAGAAGACTATCTTACCTTTTAGAAGAATTTAGAATTTAAATGATGCGAAATATTACTTTTATCATCTTGTACCGATTTAAACCAAAAATATAACAAGATGGCGTTAATAATATTTCGATATGAAGACATTTCAGCATATACAAAAAATCAAATGATCACAAATTGTTGTGAATTGAGTACTCGCCTATAAAGAAGAAGACAAGGAATCAATATACACCTTTGTATTATGTCCATGCACATATCAAATATCTGGCTTATAGGACCAATTTTAGATTAGGATTATTTAAGGATTGTTTTTCATTTTTTGAACATCATCGGGGTATAAAAGCAATTGCTCATGGAAAAATTTCTGTGCAGCACGACAATTTACTAGTGGCGGGTTAAATGTGTCAGAAGAGAATTGCCCGAATAGGCCGTGTGCAATGGCTGATAGGCCTACCATTTGCGATTTGGATGACCGTTGTTTACAACATTTTCGTTTGAATTCTGATATTTTATCAATGGAATATACCACAGAAAGTTTGAATGTGACTGCTAATATTCGTTCATGACAACTGGAGGTAGCCATTCTACTGAATTTGACATTTTACCAATCGCTGAATCAGCTAGGAAATGCCGTATCGGTGATGTTTTCGCAAGTATTTCAGTATATAGGCTAGCGCAGATTATGTTGTGAATTAACAAACTTTTTTTTGTCTGTTTAAAAGATAATTATCGACACCTTCGTTATGGAAAATCCGTGTAGGCCTGTAAGTATAAAATTAATAGGTCCATATGTTGTTATGTAGGTCAATTCAGACTTCAGTATTTACCAGCTGATCATATATTTTATAATGCAAACACGATAGGTCTAACTATATAATGTAGAGTATCCCGTCAATTTACCGAGCAACCTATGAACACTACTTATGCTCAGCACTGACATTACAGGATGTGGAAAACAAGGTGGACCTGGGAAGTAGCCTAGCAATTATAGCATTTGAGGTGAAATGAGAGCCGATTTCACACGATGCGAGTGACGAATTGGATGAAATTGGACTTTTTTTTACTCAGGTTACGGTAGGTAGACTATTTTTTTTGTTCTGCATTTACAATTCCTGTAATGTTATCATTTTTGTTGCAGTTGAAAACCTTCCGTTTACATTAAAGTCTAATTTTCCATTAGGATTGAACAAAGAGTATTTCCTTGGGTTATAAAGAGATGGTATAAAGCATGCACGTCGGACATGGACAAACAGAGGGATAAATAAGAGAACGGTATTTGCTGTACACATAAGGAATTATTCATGATGATAAGTGTCTTTGTTACATTTAATTCGGTACACTCTCCTATAACGAAAACTTCCAAAATTCCAGATGTTTGCTTTACAAAAATGTTGAACGGTCAACATCGAAATTTTGACTGGCTTAAAGTGAAATATTGTCCGCTTACGTCACAGCTCATTACTATTCGGTACTTCCGCCATTAAGCAATTGTGATATTCCTAAGAATGTTTCGTTTCATAAAATCAACAATAGAAGAGTATACAAAACAAAAAAAATAAGGTATAACAAAACATTTGTTGAGTTTTCGGTCAACATATATTATGTTGAACCCTCGGACCAAACTGTTGCCTTCGGCCTTTAGCTTCAGGCAACAGTTCGGTCCTCTGGTTCAACATAACACATGTTGACTTTATACCCAGTCAACAAATGTACGATGTTGCTCCTACACAATGAGGTAGGTTGTTATTTGGAGGTGAAGGTGAAATAGCCATATCCACCTTATAAGATATAACAAATACAAAGACAAAGCGTCTGTTTGTATACTTCAATACCAGAACATTATCATGATCACCAATTCCAACTGCTTTTCGCGATTGTTCTGTTTTATAAACGTTTACAGCAGCATTTGTTAATATAAATAAACATGTCAAAGTAGTATCTTGATAGATATGTATCATAGTGAATAGACAGACAGACATTTGGAAATCAAGTTTTCTGTATTCCAAACATTTTAACTCTTAATCAATCTTAACATTAAAAGTTGATTTCTAATTCTTCACAGTAGTTTCGGTGGAAATGAAAAGTGCAAAAATCGAGAATAAGGTTAAAGCAAATTATACGTTATTAAAGTTATCAAAATAACAAAAATTATTCTAGAAATAGGAGGTAATTTACATGTGAAAAAACGAGAGAGAGAGAGAGAGAGAGAGAGAGAGAGAGAGAGAGAGAGAGAGAGAGAGAGAGAGAGAGAGAGAGAGAGAGAGAGAGAGAGAGAGAGAGAGAGAGAGAGAGACTTCTAGATCAGTTTACTTAGTCCACAATTTACAAACTTAAGTGTCAAGAATGAATAGGTATGAGGGGAGAATACAATTTATTAATTAAACAAAAATAACACGGTTAAAGTAAAGTTGAAGAACAACAACCACACAGTGGATGATACGACAAGGCGCTACTGTTATCCTATGAGGAAACATATTTAGATATGACTCAGATAAATCAAATGTATTGTATTGGATAGCACAAAAAGGAGAGTGAACAAGAACAGTACATGCACATATCTTTAGATATTACGTTTTAACTCTAAAAACTTCTATCAATGTTCATTGTGAAAATAATAAGTTTAAATAAAATGAAACAATAATACCACAACATGTTATATACCTTGTATACTTTAAAGAAAAAAAAAACAGGTAGAAAAAATCCAAAAATGGGTCAAACGGGTTTAATTAGTTTGTGTAAATATAGAGCATTGCGGATTCTTTTCTTGATTTCGGTAACTGTTGGTAAGTCTGCATAGTTTGATATGGTACAATATTATGTGACTAATATAATTGTATACTGTGCAACTCGGGAGAAGTAAAATAAACATAGGTATTATTTTTATCAAAAATATCTATTATTTACAGGTTTATGATATCTTCATAAGTACAAAATACATGATAAACATCGGAGGCAAACACCACACGTAAACGTACACAATATGTATTGCTCGTTTCATATAAGATTGCGGGGCAGAGTAACCTTTTACTTATCACACTGTTAATTTTACTCACTTTTCGATTATAACAAGTTGCACAGGAAAATGTTCGATGTCTCTCTGGATACTCTCTGATGTTTGGTGATAAGTACGAACGATTACTCTTGTCAGTTTTATTAAATGTTATGATTTATCAACTAAAAACTCGTCTACGTCAAGAAAGAGTTCACGATACTCCACCCCGTCAAGTTATATGGATTTTACTTAAGATATATAACTAGGTACTAGATCAGTTTTCAATTCATTAATCTCTTACTGTATTGTGATTTCTATAGTTTTGTGATTTAATGCTGCAGAATGGAATAAACTTAATAGGAGAATTAATTTATATGAACAGTCAGCAGTGACAAATTTCAACAGCAAAACAAATGTATGAAAAGATAAAAAAAAACCTGTGTTACTCGTAAACCCAAACAACAAGGTTACTTGATATATGATTACAGACACCACACACTGGTGGATATGATATGTAAATACTTTGATCCCATGAGACGAATGATTCAGGCATGAGCCAGACAGAGAAAATGTACTGTACTGGATATCATAAAAAGGAAGAATCAACAAACATAGCAGATGGTGGTGTCTATAGAAATTACGCTCAAACTATAATATAGTTGTTTTCTGTACCACTTTTACATTTGTTCTTTGTCAAAACAATTAGTTGGCAACAAAATGAAGATAAATACTTAAATGTTTATATACTGTACATACTTTAAAACTCTGGTGCAAAAATCACAAAATGGATCAGGCGGGTACATTTTCTTTCTTTACAGCTATAAACAAAATATTATAGTACCTTCCAACCCTTCTGATAATTAGTCTGCATTGCACTGCAATATTATGTGTTTATTTAACATTCTACAATGGTATATGATGCATCTAAGTAAGTGTGAAACACAAATAGTAAAGAAAGATTGTTTTATTTCTTATTTTTCAAGATTTTTATATTCTTTAAAATAACAAAAGATATAAAGTCATCGGAAGCAAATATGTGACGTATACTAATTCAGTGAGTTGATATATCAATCAAGGCAAGGTAATAAACGACACAGTAACCTGGTTCTTGATCATTGTTGAATTTATCTTTCTCTTACTGTATTGTGATTACTATAGTTTCGTGATTTAATTATCTAGAATGGAATTGATGCATGAAAATTCCCCTTCGAATGAACAATTGTTTGTTTGTTTATTGTTGTTCAATGTCTCACTCAAGAATATTTCTCTCATATGCAGACGTCACCAAATGCCTGGAAAGGGCTTAAGATTTTGACCTATGCTCGGCACTTACGGCCATTGAGCAGTGAGGGTTCTTTAACGTGCCGACATCTTCTGTGACACGGGACCTCCACTTTTTACTGTCTCATCCGAAAGACAGGAAACCAACCTCACAATCCAGAGTCGAGCGCGCTACCGACTGAGCCAGGCCGACTCTCGAATGAACAAAAAATTTAATGTCAATTAGAGTTTATGACCGAAAGCAAATGTAATATATCAACAAAGGGATTCCGTGTAATTCTTTCATTCCAAAAACCTATATATGATGGTTAATAAAATATCGTATTTGGAAACATAAAGGAACTATGAATACACGTCATCCCTCTGTATTAAGTGATCCAGAACTCGTAACCGAGCTGCATAGATTACATGAACAATATGTACTGGTCCCACCAGACAAAGTTCAAATAATACAGTTTTTATTTGTAAAGCACATTACTATAACATAAAAAGTCTAAAATACCAAGGTATAAATCTTTAGAATGTCCAGGATATAGGTACAAATCTAGTACAAAATGGACAAACACGGACCTCTTGAAATCAAGAGGTGGAGTCAGGTGAAATGGAAAAGTAAGCGTCCTCGTCATAATTGGTAAAGACATCTCAACAACCGCCATCGAACAGGTAGCTAACATTTCGCTTAGCGGTAGTCGTAAACAAGACTATTATGCCGTCCGTAAAATTTGCGGAACGTTGACATCGAACGTGGTTTTCAATATCCCTGTGTCAATAATTTGTCATTGAGTAATTTACTTCTGCATATGATGTGTTCATATGTTGAACACGCCCTGGCATATGGGATTATTTGTGAAATATAAACTCCATATGTGTGTGATTTTGGAAAATTACTACTTATATGTGGAAAATTAATGATGGGAAAGCCGAAATCGTCGGGTTTGTCGTATAGCTTAGTTGTTAATTTCCCGTCTGTGTCTATAGTTAGTAAAATGTCTAAGTATGAAGCGAGTGTGCTTGATTCTGTTGTATCTTTACTTTCTAGTTCGCCGGGATATATGGCATTGACATATGTATGAAAATTGTCATTATTAATTGACAAAACATCGCCGATATATCTAAATGTGAACTTAAAGGACACTGCTAATTTGTTCTTCTTTTGATTCAGTAGTTTCCGAAAGAAGTCTGCTTCATATGTTTAAAAGAACAGGTCAGCAAATAAAGGAGCACGATTGGTGCCCATAGGAATGTCGAGAGTTTGTTGAAAGACAAACATTTGAAAGTCTCCGAACATTATAAATATATTGTCTATTTGAAATTCCAGCATTAATATCAGCTTCAGTGTATATATGTGTAGCATCATAGTGGTGTTTGACGAAACAAGTATCCTAATAACCAACACTAGGTATTTAAATAGCCCTTTTAGTTAAAAAAAACAGTTGTCTTTGATGCTAAAAAGTTTCATTTTAAGGTTTATGATATTCTTCTGAGTGCAGCAACAAGTTTTAGAATTATTGGAGCAAAAGACGTGACGTGTACATGCACAATACGTTGACATATAATGTAAACAAGGTAAGAAACAAAAAGGTAGCTATTAGTTCGCCATCACTCTTCAATTTATTAATCATTTTCTGAACTGTGGTTTCTAAAGCTGTGAATCATTTAATTCTGTAGAAAACAAATAATACATGAATATTTCCTTTACGATCTAGCTTTATAACTATTAAAGAAATGGTAATGCCAGAAGAGTTAATTACTTTTGTTTGGCATCCACAAAAGGATGTGGAATGGTTCTTTCAATTCGAAGACGTGAAAGAAAACGTGTGTAGTGCGTCATTAAAAAGGCACTACGGCATATTGAAAGTCCCGCCATCCAACTTAAAATTTGAAAAGTGTTGTGAACAGACTACTTGCTTCGAAAGACTATGGGCTACAAACTATGATTTAATAATCAATGTAATATATACATGGGCATATTTTGAGATAAAACAGACACATTACGATTACAATAGTAGTAATTTGTTATAATTTTATACAACAGGAAATGGCATGTTTGGATTAATTTCAATTGTTTTCTCGGGTTATGGGAGGAAGACTATACATTAAATTTTGTATTAATGAATCATCCTGTACATTTATCATCTTTAAATTGATGGTCAAAAAAGTGTTTTCATAGATATGCTGCATGGTCAGTGTAATAATAGCGGACATTTGGAAAGCCAGGTTTTTGTATTTCAAACATTAACTCTTGCTCATTAAAATCAAGCAGGTCAAATAATCTTAACATTAAAAGTTGATTTTTACTTCAACTGAGAAATTGTCTGATGTCAATCATAGTATTTTCAGTGGAAATTTAAAAAACGTTCCGATCAAGCAAATAATATTTGAATTATCAAAATATCAGAATTTCTAGAAATAAAAATTAATTTACATTAACGTAGGCGAGAGCAATATATTTTGTTCTCAATATACAAACTATAGTTGTAATCAATAAAAAGACAAGAGGAGAGCGTAGAAACAGTTAGTTGCTCGCACACCAAAATACAAAGGTTAATTTTGAATAATTACAAAAACTCACACTGGTTGATACAAGGTATAAATACTTTGATTCCATTGGACAAAATGATTCAGGCATGGGCCACACAAAGCAAATGCACTGTATTGGATATCACGAAAAATAAGAGTCAACAAAAGTTCCAGATTCAGGTGTCTTATAAATTACGTTTAAACTCTAAAAATTGTTTTTCTATACTACCTTTACATTTGTGCAGATAATTAATAATTAATACCGTAATATAACGTGCATACATTGAAAATCAGGTGCAAAAAATCAGAAAATGAGTCTGACGGGTTCTAATGTGTATTATCTATACAGTATTCTGGATTTTATATGCTTTCCGGGAATTGTACATTTTCTTTCTTTACACGAGTTAGAAAAAAATGTCATTTGGAATTCCCAAACTTTCTGATGATCAATCTGCAATGCATGATATGCAGCAGTAGTATGTGATTATTTAACATTATACAATGACATACTTTGCAACTAAGCAAGTGAAAAACTATCAAACAATAAAAAAGATTATTTTATACACAATCTATCGAGATTAATTTTAAGGTTTTTGATATTCTGTAAAATAACAAAAGGATATAAAAAATTCAGAGCCGTATGCAATTAGTCGAGTTATAAATCCAGGGAAGGTAATAAACGAAGTAATAACCAGGTTCTTGATCAGTGCTCAATTTCTCAATCCTAATGAGTTAAACCTGATTTTTCTCGAGAAAAACTAAATTAACTGAGAAAATCTAGGATTAACTGCGCCAGAATCAAGTATTAATATAATTTTGGGCAGTTATATCCATGTTTTTCCTAGAAAAACCTAGTTTTTCTCCAGTTAATTTGGTTTCCGAGAAAAGCCTCGATTAATTGGAGAATAAGAAACTAGATTTAACTGGTAACTACATTAATTGGAAAAAAGTTTAACTGACAAAAAGTTGTATCTAAAACAAAAACTAGGACTAATTCGAGTAACCCACATTAAATGAATAAACTAGGTCTAACTAAGAAAATCCAAAAATAAAATTAAGTTAAACCTAGAATTTCTAGAGGAAAAACCTTGGTTACTGAGACAAACTAGATTTGAGTGTACGAGTCAATTTACACATTTGAATTTAGCGCCCAAAACTTTATACTTGTTAACTACGTCACAATTTAAACGTACAAAGTGTTTGTGAATTGCACGAGCTATAGGTGTAGAAACACGTGTTACAATTTTAGTTACCTGAGCTGAAAAAATAACGCGTTTATTGTTTTCGCTGGAAATATATTATTGTATTGAATGGCTAGAATATAAAAATCTCAGATACCAAAGTATAAATCAATAGAATGTCCAGTACATAGATACAAATCCGGTAAAAATGGACAAACACGGACCTCTTGAAACCAAGAGGTGGGATCAGGTGCCACGGAGGAGTTAAGCATCCCTGTCGACTCGGTCCCAACCCGCCGTGAGTCCACAGTCAAGTCCAATGAAACACGTGAGGAGTGTATCCTCGTCACAATTGGTACAGGCGTCTCAACAACCGCCAACGAAAAGGCAACTCAACATTTCACTTAATGAAACAGAGTAGTCGCAAACAAGACTATTATACCGACCGTAAAACATGCGGAACGTTGACATTAAACGCGGGTTTTCGATATCCCTGTGTCAATAATTTGTCAGTGAGTAGTTTAACCTCGTGTATATGAAATCTTCATATGTTGTGCACGCCCTGGCATATCGGATCATTTGTGAAATATAAACTCCATATGCGGTGATTGAGGGATATTACTACTTAAATGTGGAAAATTTACGATTGGAAAGCCGAAAATCGTCGCGTTTATCTTATAGCTTCGTTGCTAATTTCCCGTCTGTGTTTATATTAAGTAAATATGTCTAAGTATGAAGCGTGTGTGCTTGATTCTGTTGTATCTTTAATTTCTAGTTCGCTGGGAATATCGCTATGACATATGTATGAAAATTGTCATTAATAATTGACAAAACATCGTCGATATATCTAAATGTCCAATTAAAGGACACCGCTAAACTTTTTCTTCTTTTGATTCAGCAGTTTCTGAATGAAGTCTTCTTCGTATGAATAAAGGAACAGGTCGGCCAATAAAGGAGCACAATTGGTTCCCATAGGAATGGCCGACAGTTTGTTTTTTTCGTTGAAAGACCACGTCTCCGAACATTACAAATATATTGTCTATTAGAAATTCCAGCATGATTTTAATATCAACAATCAGTATATTTATATGTAGAATCAGAGTGGTGTATTTGACGAAATAAGTATCCTGATAGCCAATATCACTAGATATTTAAATTTTCTGGTAGACCAAACCTTTAGGTGAAAAAGCAGTTGTCTATGATGCTGAAAAGTCTTCTTTTAGTTTTTTTATGTGGAATAGTAGTGTAAAGAGTAGAGAAGTCATAAAGTTTTGATACTGTGAATTCGAGAAAAATTGTGTGCCTTCAAATTTTCTAAAAGCTGTTTAGAATTTTTAAGTATCCACATCTGATTACACTCACCGCTTCTGGAATAAGCAACTGACTGTAGTATATTGTTGAAGTTTCTCCTTAAACGGCTGTCAATATCTTGGTAATGGAGTAAAAGATAAAGGTTTTGGTAGAAAACATTTGCTGGATCCTGCTATGTATCTTTGCTTATATGGGGTTTTATGAAGTTTAGGTATCCAATATATAATATGCTAGCTCGAAATCGGTAACCGTTTGTAGGTATGAGTCAAATGATGCGTAATACGGATGACGTGATTTTGAAGGATCTCGTCCTTTGAAAGTGAGCTAAGTGTGTATGTAGGATTACCAGAATTCGTATTAAACCCAAGTTCTTCTAATAAACATTATAGTAATGTGCCTTACAAATAAAAACTATACTTATTTTGAGGCTTTGTCTGCTGGTACCAGTACACATATTGGTCATGTAACCTATGCAGTTCAGTTACTACTTCTGGATCATTAAATGAAGAGAAACTTATTCGGTAAAATATTTGTCCTTTCTAGTAGGTGTCATTCATTTATTTTACATATTAATTGTAATTAGAATGTTTACATTTGTCAATGTGTTATAATATGCACGTTAATACTACAGTGTAGTTATTCCGGTATATTGTGTTTCTGTTGTTGTCTCTGGTGTTATATACAAAATATATATTTACTTGAATAGATTGTATTTTATTACCATAACAGATTTTTTTTTTGTTATTTTTTGTGAATTAATCATAAACAGTTTAGCTCATAATATATTTCGACCGTATTATTCAAGGGAAATAATTGTTTACTGTAAACAATGCATTTAGTACGCCAGCTCGGGACTGTTTGGCTTGACGTTAGTATCGTAAAATAGTAAACGCTGATGTTTATATATATTTTATCTCATAAAATATAATATTTCGCTTTATAGCAATTATTTCAAAGTAATTTATATTTCTTTGAGTAAATAATTCTTGCTCTTAAACATTTATTTCACGGGAGGGTAACTCAGGTTCCTAGAGTTATCTGTCATTGTTGTTTTGTCATATTGTTATTTCAGTATAATAAACTGAAGTACTGAAATATTGTTTGGAATCACTGTGTGTATATCTGAGGGTATTTTTTTGTTTTGTTTTGCAGTAAATCGTGTGAACTATAACATGAGCGATGAGATGTATCACGTACTATAGATAAGATGTATGGTATATCAACACCAGACTGTTTATTATTATAAGAATGAAATGCATTGACGTTTGATGTAATAAACATATTTGACACACGAATTTACGGCGTTTGGTTCTCTAGACAGCCGTCAGTACAATGAGTATTGGCGCAATTAAACCTAATTGTTCTGAGTAAAACCTAGTTTTTCTGCAGATAATGTGGTTTATCAGAAAAACTAGGATTAACTTGAGAAAAAGTAGGTTAAACTCATAACCGACATTAACCGGAGAAACGTTTAACTGAGAAAAACTAGGTTTAACAGGAGAAAAACAAGCTTTAACTCATTAATGTTATTTTAGCGTGTCATATCAAACCACCAAAAAGACTTAAACTGATGATCACAAATTGAAGTAAGTACTTGCTTTCAAAGAAGATGACAAAGGCTACAAAATATGAATTCATACATACATTAAGACTAAAGTGCTGCATTTAGATAATTATAGTAATAATGTGATATTTTTTTCCTTTTCTTTTTTTTCCCCCTCCTCTCTCCCTTTTTTCCCCCCCAAAAGAAACGGCCAATCTGGATACATTTAACTTTTTACAAGGGTTAAGGTTAGTAGATTATTCTTTAAGATATGAATTAACAAATGTAACGTTTGTCATTATTTTCGATATTATTTTGCATTCGCTTTGAACAAATGAAACTATCTTATGCAATAAAGAGAAGATATCAAGTCAGGCATGTCAAAGAATATTAGCAGGTACATATAAAAAGGTACCCAGAATAAGGGTATATTTCAATACACATACAGATTTATTAATGATGATAAGCGTCAATATTGTTCCCGTCACACGACGGATAGGATGTTATTCTGGAGATAAAAATTGGAAAATCAAATTGGGATATCCGAAATACAAGAAAAATGCACTGAAAATTAAACAATGTTCTATTTACAACTGATGTCGACTCTCGCGTAGAGGCAAGCCTGGTACACCTCTTAAATGGAATACATCTTATATTGCAGGTCTCCTAATACTGTTGGTATTATTACTTCTCAGACAAGATATATTATCACTTATGAAATGCTAATGTGGCAAGCCTGCAGCGCCAGGCAATCCATCGTACCAACCTAATATTCTTCCGACTACTTTTCTACTTCTGGAGAGTCGGCCTGGCTCAATTCAGGTAGCGCACTGGTCTCTTGACCGTAAGGACGTGAGTTTTGAGTCCAGCCGGCGGCAGGTTGTTTCCTGTCCTTCGGATTAGGCAGTAAAAAACCGAGTCCCATGTCACAGTAGGTGTCGGCACGCTAAAGAACCCTCACTGCTCAATGGCCGTAAGTGCCGAGCATAGGACAAATTTGAAGCCCTTCACCGGCATATGGTGACGCCTCCATATGAGTGAAATATGTTGAACAATAACAAAACAAAATCTACTACTGGGTAAAATAATAATGGACGCTGCAGCTTTGCTGCACACACGTATATACTCTTAAGTCACACAGTATACTCAGTTATCTCTAGATTACCATATCCTATTTCATAACGCAAACCACATGACTAAAACATCATCACCGTATGTAAATAATATGACTTTGCTACAAAAGAACGATAGAAACGGAGAATACGGATATATAGAGAGTAAGATTAAAATGAGTGAGTCGGTGTTGACAAAGAGAAACTTCTAGACATAGATGAATGAAGTGAAGAGACATAGATAGACACGTAGAGAGCTCGGTAGAAAGAAATAAAAAAGAAATAAACATTGAAAGAGAAAACACTAGAAATAGTGGGAATGAAAAACAGATGTAGAACTAAAAATTGACAATCTAAGAACATTTGCGATACAAAAATGAAAGGTATAGAGTACTTTCAAAAACTTAATGTATTGCAGATAAAGTGATGCCTTAAATTTTATTTGTGAATTAGAAATTCATAATTGTATTAAGAAACAATATCAAAAATATGACATGGACAAAAAAAATGATCAAAATGATATAGAAAATGTCTATCAAGAAATTGTCCATTGCATCCAGCAAATAAAGAATTTGCTAGAAATAAAAAAAAACCAAATGATAATTTTATGATTACACGTATTACATTAAACTTTTAAAACACAAGAAATGAAAAAAGTTTCTTTTTCTGGAAATAAATTAGTACTAATTAAAAGTAGATTAATCAATTTACCGTTGCATTAATTGAAAACTGTAAACTTACACCATGAACATGGAATAATCAATTGTTTACTGGAGAGAGAGAAAAAACTTCCATAACTGATATGATACTTAACTACTATATATATATATATATATATTATATATATATATATAATATATATAATATATATATATTTAGTTTGGTAGTATTATTTCAGGTATTTTATATATATATAGTATATACATATATATATATATATATATAATATATATATATAAATATATATATATTATAAATATATATATATGGGTGTGTGTGTATGTGTGTGTGTGTGCAAAAAAACAGTAAAACACTCAAAATTCACATTAATAATTCACATTTTTTTTCGCATTCTGATACTTCCCTTTGGGGTACACTTTAAATTATATATATATATATATAATATATATATTAATATTACTATATATATAATAGTATATATATATATATATATATATATAATATATATATTATATATATATACTATAATTGTTCTTGTGAATGTGGTCGCTTTAAAATATGTTAGGGCTATCATATAAAATGCTGCAGTATTTGCGAAGTACAATTAAATTGTTGAGTAATTTTGTATATGAGTGACTGTACTACACAAAAGGATGTTGTACAATAAAATGAAATCCAGCTTTATTTATTTACAGACTGATTGGATGTAAAAGTGTTTAATACATGCAAGTGTAATTATGCAGATATAATACTGAGATAAATACGCACATGCATTACACAACATTTTATTACACTGCAGTTGGATACAGAGTTTCCACCGGAGCTACTTTTCTAAATTTGATTCAATTCATCTTTAATATTTCATGGCGTCGTTAAAAGCGAAATTAATTTTAATTCTGTGTACACATGCACATAAATAAGTGATATCTAGTAAATACAAAATCATAACATAAAATGCCATAAAATTTATCCCATTGTAACCAGACATTAAGAACACAATATAATAAAACTTACTGTTGTTGCATACATATGAGGATCGGATATTTCCAAGAGAACAGTGGCTGTTTTGGTGTTGTTTGTCTACAATAAGAAATACAGTTAATACGAAATATTAATTTGTTTTCATTTCAATATATGTTTGGTAACGAATACTAATTAGACACTGGATGAAACAAACGTTTGACCACAAGGGAATGCATATAAAATGATTTTTTTTCTGAATATATGATTGCATATTCTCTCTCTCTCTCTCTCGTCTCATCTCTCTCTCTCCTCTCTCCTCTCTCTCTCTCAACTCACTCTCTCTCTACTCTCTCTCTCTCTCTCTCTCTCATGTTTGTATCTATGAAGACAAAAAATTAAACTGCAACAGTTATCAGTTAAAGGTAATATTATATAGAACATTTATTTCTCATACCAAAACAACACACGTGCCAACGTATTCCAGCAAATCAATATAAGTATAGTCGCTGATAGCAAATAAAACTTTTATATATTGTTTTCATAGTTAATTGAGTTGCTTCAAAATGAGACGTGCTAACAGTTAGTTTTCATAAAATTTATCAATAAAATGTGAAAGATTTATTTGAACTGTTATGATAAAGGCATTCACTTGATGGTAATTAACATGTAAGTGTCCATGTTTTTATTATGACTAGGAAAAACTATGAATTGGATTTAGTATCACATCGAAGCAGGTTTCAGTGGTAGATTGGGAATGTTATACGAGTTTTTCCACAGGTTTGTGTTCGTTCAATGTTCAACATATTTGTTAGTTGTCTCAAGGACTGCATACTGGTTTTCAGTTCTTAACAGGAAATGCAGAATATGTTCTTACCGTACAATTTGCGTAAATTATCACCTTTCCATTTACGTTTGTCATTGTTGTTTTGTTTGTGCAATTCGAAGGAATATTAAGAATAGTGACATTTGATCCTGGATATAGTCCCATGAAATGAATTGAATGGTCTTCTTTGCATTCTGAAAACAATTCCATATTTTAATAGCACGCCATGTCATTCTATCATACTACTTGATATATTTTGAAAATTAATTTAAAGCCATTTTTTGATAAAATGCTATCATATGGTTACAATGGTTTTAGTGAATGGCCATGAAACTGTACAAAGAGCGATTGAACTTACCATACGTATAATGTGGTTTCCATCCATCCGTAAAGTCCAAGTAATAGCAGCAACTGCAAGGTTAAAATAAAAGGTAAGTAATGAATCAGAACATACCTTAAAGGGGCATTTGGTTTTTTTTTCTTTTCAATCGTCCCTCTTTTAACACCTTAAAAAAATAATACCGACAAAATTCAATGTCCTCCAAAGGAAGTATCGTTATGCAAAAAACAAAAAAAAAAAACAAAAAAAAAAAACAAAAACAAAACCAAAACAGTAAAACACTCAATATTCACAAATGTTCGACCCATTGACCTTCATCAAGTGAAAGACGACAATATCTACATTAGTTACATAGTACCACGTATGCACAATAAACAGGTTAATTACAAAGTATTTGCTTGTTACTGATTGATATGTATCTTCACTCAACATATGAATGAATATTCCCTTTGCAATAAAGCTGTTTATTGTACAGACTTCGTATAAATATATGACAATTTTATGGTTTACCAGCATATTTTGTAGTTGAAATTTCAAATATAGTCCATTCCATACAAGTGTTTTAGGGTTAAGGTCTTTATTAAATATTGTCAGTTTTAGGGTAACAAGGGTATTTCAAAATTCCAATGTTCCCTGTTAACGTCAACTTGGATTATGTGACCTTGGAAATGTTCAAGCACATTTAGATTGTAAAATGTAACCACTTTTCATACATATTTCTATACCAAAATTGCTTAACTCGGATATTTTAACACATATCTCATTTGTATTATACGAAATTAACCTCCTAATATTTTAACCTTGAAGCAATTTTTTGGGGTTTATTCAGAACACATATATAAATCAACGTGCACAAAACTTTTGGCTTTTCAGAAAACCATTCTCTATTACTTCAGAAGTTATGGAGTAGATGTGATAACAATATTTGTCATGAAAAAATGAATGGGGAGATAACTCTATTCCATTAAAAAACAGAAAATCTGATATTATACTGAACGAAAACAAAACAACAAAGATTCAGTGTAACAAAAGAGTCGTACCGCGATAGTTGTATAATGATATCGGTGTAACTTTCTCTAGTAAGTTGATGATATTATTTCCAATACTCTTTCACCAGAGAAATGAGGTAGATAAAAACCAGTTTCGTCTGATAAAACGTGTCGGATTTTTAAGTCCTGAATTTATTCATGACTAACTATACACTGATGTGCTTATTACAAGTGTACAATGCAGACCATGGAAATAGATGAATATAAACCATGACCGGCGATTTACGCTCAGTAAGATTGTTAATTCTGATTTAAATTACAATATGCTTTGCAAAATATATATATACAGTTATTATTTTCCCATTAATTACGCTTCTGAGTAATTCTCTGTTTTTCTAGTAATTTGAGATTGAAGATTATACGGAATTGCGTACTATTCAAGGCAACCTCAGATGAATAAGTTCAACATATAAATTATTGTTATCTCATATCCATCACAATTCGTATCTAAGTGAATTGGTTGACTCGTACCCCTGTTTTAGCGGACTCGTGCCCATCGATTAACTTATTCGTGCCTATCGCCTGTTTGATTGTAGAATTATTATGAAGATATACATGTATTTACCAAAAAGGTTATTACCATAATGCCGTTTGGTATTGAATTGACATACAACTATCTGTGGAAATAAATTCGTTTCAGAAGTACTTCGCTGACAGAGACATTGTCCACTTCACAAAAAGTGATAGGCGGATTAACCTTTTGATTATATTGCGGATGATTCTAATCAATGTTTGGTTATGGCAATGTTTTTGGAAAAAAAAACTTTATATTCCCCACTGGATACTCGTAGGATAACAAGAAAGAACGATTATTCTTGTCAGTATAAATTTAATGTCGCTATTCTTTATTACCTAAAATTTAAACGTGTCTGGGTCAAGAAATGGTTCACGACACTACATCTAACCAAATCATATGGATATAAGATAAAGAGGTCTTTACAATTCTTTACAATGACAGGAGAGAAAATTGTCGTATCAATTAGTACTTAGTTGTTTTAAAGGAACCTTTCAGGAACATATATGAACAGATGTGAAAAGCAGTCTACAAGGAATTAAGGACACAAGTCTAGTCGTTACAAGAAAGGATTCCAACATCTATCAACAATTAAATCCCAGGAGAAGAACTGAGACACAATATCATTGAATGTTGTCAATGATAATATTACGAAATCGGAAGGGATCTTGCCCGACATTCTGTTGAGGGCACATCATATGAACACTAATTATCCCGACAAAACTGTACGGAATGTAACAAACCAAAATAGCATAACGGGTATTCATGATTCCTACGTAGAAAAATGATCGAGACCAGGTAGTTTTTCTATGTGCTTGAGAACTAAGTCCTCGGTGTAACCATAATCCCTACGTTATTATGTACAAATTAGTAAAACGATGGGTACAACTTTTCCAATTGTTTTGGTTACGACTCAGTCAACCCTAGGCATGACTTAGCCAAAGAGGATACGGGCACGAATTGAGATGCGTCCGAGTTTACCAACATTCCACAAAAACGTAAACAGGTTGCCATACTGGTGGCAAACAAACAAAACAGAAAAAACAGAAAAAGAAAAAAAGAAATAGAATCGATAAAGAAATTGTGCTGTACGTTTAAGAACAGAAATAGAACGTTGAAATGCTTTGATGAAGGAAATGAAGCTGAAAACAAATTAATAATTTGCCATCCTTCTTTGAAATTCCCCATAAGCAACCTCAGTCTGTCAAGGCTATTTATATAACACTTCTGTTCAGTCGTTGAGTCTCAAACTGGTCGAGGAATACTAATACATTCTTAAGTTTTTATTTGTTTAACTTGAAAGGGTGTTTGTATCACGTTGTTGTTATCAATTTCTGACTAATTGCAGTGTATGTGTGCACTAGTTTTGATCAGTATGTCTTTAAACTGTATAATGTTTGAATCGGAAAACGTTTTACGATATTTCATGTTGTTAAATATTTGCCGGTCATGGGCCTTTAAGTGTGGACTTACAGATATTGAGAACAAAAGTGGCTGCCGGGATACCATTTTAACTTATCTGTAATCTGTAACCAATCTCTACAAAAGAAAATACAAAATTTGAAATATAAATAATAAATGAATGATACATACTAGATAACAATCGAATGTGTAATATTTTTTAACAGCTATAGGAAAATAATAAGATTATTTAGAATAAATTAGCAATCCTTTATAGGCCTGAATAACTATTTTTTGTCTATCTACCTTACTATCCAAATATGTCCTCCCCCTCTCTCTCTCTCTCTCTCTCTCTCTCTCTCTCTCTCTGCGACTCTCTCTTTCTCTCTCTCTCTCTCACTATATATATATATATATATATATATATATATATATATATATATATATATATAGGTTTTTACGCCAGTAGGCGGTAGGGTAACAATTTCTTTTAAAATTAAATATTATAGACAAAAACGATCGTCTTGAGCATTTTTGTTTTTGGCCTCTTACGTATAACTTTGTTTTTAATGATATTTACATATCTAGACTGCACAACGTCCTTCGAATTCACCATATTTTCTGTATTATTATACATTCCACGTAAACACGTCAAAAATGTTTATCCGTAATAATTTAGAATTGCCAAATATTTGCATACCGACTGTTAATTCTACAGATCGGTTGCGTTTTATATCCAATGCTTGACACACAGCTATTTAGCTGTTACGTCATATGAAAACCTCTACTGCAAAGTCAATTACATAGAATGAATTTCGTATCCAGCTGACGACAGATTCACAGAAAATGGAAATATAAAAATAATATATAGATATATGGATTGTTTCTAATTTTTTAAAAAACATGGAATATCCAATGGCTCACGGAAAAAATCAATGATCTTGTTGCACAGAATCTTTAAACTCATAAACGAACGCAGTTCGCAAGGACGTACATAAGTACAAAAAAATTAATGTACTTTTATCGAAATGAATTGGATTATGAATGGCTACCAGGCAGACTGTGCAGTCGGTGTATAGTACAGATCCACGTTCGTATATACATGTATATTCATGTTTCTCATACAAGATTTGAATTTGGATTCTGTTACAGAACTCATGAATAAAAGGAGACAAATAAAAGATAATTATCCAATTGTCGAACATTCTTGTAATAAATAGGGGCAAATTGCGAATAGGGGCGAATCAGAGCTCAGTGTGTTGTCGTTTTTCTCGTTGTCCAATAGGGACAATTTGTAGGATTCATTATATTCAACTTATTTAGCCAACAAACATTTTGAATTTGGCACTGACACATTTAAGTTTAATGTTCCATCTCGTTAAAATAGAAAAATATAGTCTAGAACAATTCACTTCATAAACCAATGGTCATCCTGTTTCTTTTGTATGAATAGTGATTTACGCTTCGCAATTTTAGTCATTTGGTGCGCAAGTTTAATGCTGGAGTTAAACAAAATTATGACAATAGAAAAAATTGCAAAAAATAGGTTAATGTTATTATAACTTTTATAAAGTTTTAATCAGTTTCTGGCCGCTAAATCGTTAGTGCATTGCGCTTTAAAACATTGTTTCTTTCACTGGGCATCGTTTCATAAAAGACCGGAAACAATTACCGATTCGTTTTACGACCATTCACCAACAACGTATACGACCGTTTAATAACGCAAGTCGGAATTTCTTACGACTGCAAATCATATAGATTGTAG